>JADBJO010021380.1:12500-20000 GCA_016801955.1 Conus betulinus
TAAAAAATAAATAGATAAAAAAGAGGCTTCTCGGGAGAATGTCTAAAATGGACACCAATTACTCTTACTTATAAAAGTTGATCAGAATAGGAATTCAATGCAAGGAAGTACACAGTGAAATAGATAGTTTTGTGACGTAATTTAATACTTAGAAAATAAAATGTGTCCGTGTAGTGCTCGAATTAAGCCTGAAAAAGCCTTAGACTCAGTATACTGGAAACATGTGCAAAGGTGATTTTAAACATTAGGTGCAGCGATATTTCCCATGATACATTATGCTGTTTGTAAAAATGTTCTGATAGTATGATGTTAGATACATTATACTGTTTGTAACAATGTTTTGATGGTATGATGCTAGTCGAACAGATGTCCGAGAGTGTCCTCGTAAATACAATACTAACTCAATATAGCCAGGAAATATTAGAGTGTGAAAATCAGGAATATTAGAGTGGGTAAAAGAAATATCCCATATCCAATCACTGTTCTTCTCTTCCTCGTAAACATTTTACCACCTTTGTAATGACAGGGTCCATAGTGTTCTCTGTGACGAATGTTGAATATAGTTCTTGTTTTCGTTTTTGTGTTAACAGTAAGGTAGCGGCGAGTAAATGTACGCATCTGTTATGTCAAGTGACGTCTATGTATGTTAGCACACACATGATCCATTGCGATTTATGGTTCCTTTGAAGGTGGATGGTCAGGAACAGATGGTGTGTGTGTAGGCTTCAGCTGACGTAGCGACTGAGACATTAGACTGTAACAGACGTTCCACAACAGCAATCGAGAGAAGACACAGTGTTCACCTTGTGTTGGTTTCCTTTCAGGCGAGTTTCGAACACTTCTTTTCTTTTCGTCTTTGATACTAACCAGGTTGGTGCGAATGTAGTTACATTTAGGGAGTAGTGTTGGTTCTAGAACGTTGTTGTTATCGTTCTCCCCAATACAGGCATTTGTGTTATACATTCGTGTGTGGCGCGCGCGCACACACACACACACACACACACACACACACACACACACACACACACACACACACACACACACACACACACACACACACACACACACACACACACACACACACACACACACACACACACACACACACACACACACACACACATATACACTGTCTATCTATATATCTGTCTATCTATTTTTTTCTGTCTATCTATCTATCTATCTATCTATCTATCTATCTATCTTGAACAGTGTTGAAAATGTCTACCGAATTTCTCCTTGACAACACATATGGAATTAATATGTAGCAGTAATTTTGTGAAGACCTACGAGAGGTTTCAGTGAATTTTGAAACACATGTCAGATGACTTTCTGGGCATTTTCAGCATTCACAGTGTTCGCACATTTTATTGCAGAAAGAAGCACCTTGGCGATTGGCATGTGTCTACCAACACATACATTCAGTTATTCTGATGCTGCTTCTGATGTTTGCCTTTGACAACGTCGATGGCAAGTCTCTCTCTCTCTCTCTCTCTCTCTCTCTCTCTCTCTCTCTCTCTCTCTCTCTCTCTCTCTCTCTCTCTCCTCTCTCTCTCTCTCTCTCAGGGGTTTGGTGGGGAAAACATCTTGTATAATTTGCATATCTCATTACCCCAGTAAAATAAAAGAATCTCTCATTCGTTTGTATGCGCTCTCTCTCTCTCTCTCTCTCTCTCTCTCTCTCTCTCTCTCTCTCTCTCTCTCTCTCACACACACACACACACACACACACACACACACACACACACACACACACACACACACACACACACACACACACACGCTCACACGCTTCACACGTACCACACAGAGTTGGCATACCTTTGTTTCTGTTTTACTTCTTGATCTTTTATTTATACAATGTTGTGTTTTTTATACCTTTCAATACTGAAAAGATAAAGAAATTTACTAAATCTTTGCGGATTTGTTGTTCGCTGTGTTATTGATGTTGTTGTGTTTTGTTGTTATTTTGGGGTTTTGTTTCTTTTGCTTTGTTTGTTGTTTCCCTATTTGTTATTCCCTTGTGTGGTCCTACTCTTTGCTTTCGGTCAAAGTTGTCGAATGGCGAGGACAGATTACAAGACTGAGGCATAATGAAACATTTTATCCGAGGGCTAATTGAACCTTGTGTATTCTCTCTCTCTCTCTCTCTCTCTCTCTCTCTCTCTCTCTCTCTCTCTCTCTCTCTCTCTCTCTCTCTCTCTCTCTCTCTCCTCCTCCTCCTCTCCTCCTCCTCTCCTCCTCCTCCTCCTCCTCCTCCTCCTCCTCCTGGGGGTGATTTCCGAGAGAATAGACTCAGACCATTTGCCTATTGAATTACATTTTAGATTTTCAGAAAGACAAAATGGATCGCAAGCACAGCCCGCAGAAATGAACCAGTTCATTGAAAAGTTTTGTGTGGAACAAGGATAATAGAATCAGTCTGTACTCAGAAAATTATTTCAGATGAAACACCGTCCGTACTTGATCATGTCATAAATTTGATACATCATGATTTCAACGGTGCTCTATATATGTTTAATGACTGGATTAAAAAGCGAGTTAGCTGTATGAAGAAGAGAATTAATCTGACAAAGTACGATAGAAACAGAGACTGGTATGATAAAGAATGTAGGCTAGGCAAAGTTAAGGCAAAAAAATGCTGCTTTCTATATTTAGAAAGACGAGGAGAACAGAAGACAGCGATGCCTACTGCATAGCAAGAGGGAATATAACATCTGATAAAAAGGAAAGAAAAACAGTTTAACGATATGTTACTAGATAGGCTTATTTCATCAGTAAACAATCAGAGAGAATTTGGGAAACTATGCATAAAAATATCTCTTAAAAGAAAACATGTTCAAAACAGTTAACAGTCGATGTCTGGTTTCAAACATTTTAAAGATTTACTTGAATTAGAAGTAACAACAGATGTAACAGATGTAACAAACTCGGCTGAAAATGGCAATGATATCGATGACGAGGAAAATTAAATAAACCGTCAAATATTAAGAGAAGAAGTTCTGCTGGCTGTAAATAAGTTAAAGAACGGGAAGGCTGTTGGACCAGATAAAATTATTGGTGAGATGTTGAAGTATGGTTGGGACCGAGTAGTTGACTTTTTTGTAAAGCTCTTTAATACTTTGTTTGATAAAGGCGTGTTCCCAGACAACTGGACAAACTCTATTGTTCAACCCTTGTTTAAGAAGGGCAACGTTAATGATCCAAACAAATATAGAGGCATTTCACTGTGTGATACGAGCAGTTAAATTTACAGCACAATTATTAACAACAAATTGCAGGAATGGATAAAAGAAAATAATTTGACAGGAGAAACATCAAGCAGGATTTTTTAAAAAGCTAGTTCACAGTCGATCACATGTTTACATTGTCAGTATTCGTACAAAAACCGTTTTTGTTTTAATCGTAAACTGTATGTAGCCTGCATTGATTTTGAAAAGGCTTTTGATTTCTGTTGAAAACATTTGTTATGGCACAGCATACTGAAACATGGCATCAAAGGTAAGATATTTAGGTGTATTTGTAATATGTATGACAATGTCAAAGCCACAATTAATGCGGAAATAGTGTAACAGATTTTATTAATTGCACCTGTGGAGTTAAACAAGGAGACGCCTGCAGCCCTGTCTTGTTTTTCTTTATTTATCAATGAACCAGCATTAGAGGTGATAAAGGGTGGAAGACATGGTGCAATGTTTACGTCTGACTGTTTTGAATTATTTATATTACGTCTTGCTGATGATGTGGCTTTACTCTCCGAGACTGTCATGGGCTTACAAACACAGATCAACAGTCTTCAACGTGCAGCTACTGCTCTGCAGTTGAATGTCAATATGGCTAAAAGCAATATAGTTGTATTCAGAAAAGGGGGGGCGGGGAGGGGGGCATATTTAGCTGCCAGAGAAAGGTGGACATATGACGGATTGTTATGCCACTTGTGAATGTTCACAAACACTTAGGAATTCATTTTTCAACAAATTAAAGTTTCATTGCTGCATGTCGTGATCTCAGTAGCAGAGCAAAAAACGCGTTCTTTTGCATTTTGCAAAAGTTATTTAAATTGAAGTCTTCTTCTTCTTCTTCTTCTTCTTCTTTCTTCTTCTTCTTCTTTCTAAGTTATTTGACTCACAAGTTCAACCTATTGTTCAATATGGTGCAGAGCTATGGGGACTCGACAATGCAGCAATCCATTGCGAAAAGGTACATTTGTTTGCTGTGTTAAAAAAGATTCTTAGAAATGCGAACACGTAATGACATTGCGTACGGGGAAACGAACTGATATCCTATTTACATATACTCGGCTGTAACATGTGTGTTAGGTTTTGGCTAAAATTGACGAGAATGGACCATATAGACTACCCTATAAGAACTATACAACGCTTTTTGATTCGGATTTGCGTGATTGAAAAAAAAAACTGGGCCTCAAATATTCTCTGTAAACTGTACATGTTTGGATTGGATATGTATGGCTGAATCAAGGCATGGAAGGGATTAGCGAGTTTCTAAAGGCTTTCAGGGAAAGGTTAATTTTGGTGCAGATGGCAAGACTGGAATTATCATATCAATAACAATGACAGGTTTTTAGCGTGTACATGACCTTCTGTACTGTCCCCTGATGTGAAAACGTCTTTTGTTAGTCAATTTAGACGAATATTTAACGTTTAGTCTGATAAGCTTTAGGCTTGGCATTTCCGAAAGTGCAGTACATCATAATCGTTATAGAAAGACAGTGGAAACGACTTAATTTGTCCACTTTGTCAAAAAGAGAAAAAAAATGAGATGCATTTTGTTTTATGCTGTCCTGTTGTACATAACACAATACATACCGTCGAAATATTATAACATTCCAAGTCAGTTTGAATTAGTATTGCTCATGACGTGCACACATGAGGAAACAATCAGAAAATTGTCAGTCTATAATTACAAGGCTTTTAAGCTATGTTCTATTGTCGTTTCTTAACATTACTGCTAAGTATGTTATGAACGATGTCATTGTATGTGAATGCCAGATTGGACAAATATTTGTATAATTGCACCCCCCACATGAGGGGCCAAACGGTCTAATCATGATTAAAGTTTCCGTATCCGTATCTCTCCTCCCCCCTCCTCCCTCCTCCTCCTTCTTCTTCCTCCTCCAGCCCCCCTCCTCCTCCTCCTCTCTTCCTCCCCTCCTCCTCCTCCTCCACATCATCCTCGTTCTGCATCTTCCTTTTCTGCTGCATTTCCATTCTTTTTTTCTCTCTCTCTCTCGTCTCCGTCTCCTGTATTTATCTCTGCCCTTCTTTTCTTTCTTTTTTCTCCTCCTACTTGGCCCATTTTTGCTCACAGTCCCCACTCACTGTCTTTCTTTCTGTGCGTTTGTCGTTTTTTTTTTTCTTCTGAATTTTTCTTTATTTTATTTATTTTTATCTTTTTTACTTTTGCTCTAGGAGCGAGCGCACCTCCCTGTCTATCTTTCTTTGTCTAACTGTCTGTCTGCCTGCCACTTGCCTGCCTGTCTGTCTGTCTGTCTGTCTGTCTGTCTCTCTCTCTCTCTCTCTCTCTCTCTCTCTCTCTATCTCTCTCTCTCTCTCTCTCTCTCTCTGCGCGCGCGCGCACACACACACACACACACACACACACACACACACACACAATGTACAAACACACACCACACACACACACACACACACACACACACACACACATTATTGTTATTATGAATACTTATATAGCGCCTATCCTCTGCTACAGACCAAGCTCTAAGCGCTTTACAATACACAGTCGTTTACACAACAGTCTGCCTACCTGGGTAGTGCCGACTGAAGAGCTGCGAGCTGGTGCTTCATCATCCAGTCGTTTCCCGTGTCATCCAGTCAATATCGTTCAATATCGTTCACTTAACTTCCTTAGTTTTCTTCATTCTTTCAAATTTTTTAACGCAGAGCGCATGCTTTGTGTCATCCTTAGCAACGGCCAAACTGGTCTTCTCTTCCGAAAGTTGGTAGTGCGATTTTATGTGTGTGCAAGATGTTACGCGTGCGTTAACACACGGAGCACGGTTTACAGTCTTATTCGAAGGACTGTATGGGAAATGGACTCAGAACCAATGTTTTCCCTCACGGGAACAACATCCCCTGTACTTAAACGGCCCAGCAGAGATTCGCAAACCCCAGGATCACCAAGATCGCGTGTCCAGCGCTCTACTACAGAGCTATTCCTGCCCCCCTCATTTTTACATATATATACTCACACATACATCGCGCGCGTGCGCATATACGCGCGCAACACAGACAGACAGACAGACAGACAGACAGACAGACAGACAGAAACACACACACACACACACACACACACACACACACACACACACTTGAGTGCATCAATACCTAGTGACGCACTCTCACCGAGGACTGGGCTTTTATATTTCACACAGAGAAATCTTTGATGACGATGAAATGACACTTTTCGATATCTTGATGAATTCTAAACAGGCCTTCTTAAGGAAGATTGCTCTTCGTGGTATAAATATATAGAGGCGCACGACTGATGTTTGCAATGCGAACGGCAGCACAGCGTTTTAGCACAGAAACAGATAATGTATTAACAAGACTTATTATCACACAGCAAGAAAACGACAACGAAAATAATCGTTTATAATCTAGAAGGGACATGACTCTGCAATCTACTTCCTGTCCTCTTTTTCTTTCGTTTCTCATTTCTTTCCCTCTGTCATGTTTGCTCTTCCTGTCCTTTGTTCGTTATTCTGTCTTTCATTACAAGTACAGTTCGACACGCCAATTTGTCATGTGTCAAATGATCCTGTTTGCAATAAGCGTGTAGCTGTAAGGACGATGATGGACTGGCTCTGCCCGACTGTCGTTACGAAAGGGAATCGTGGTGAACAAAGTCTCTCACTGCTTTTGTTTGTTTTCAGGGGACGGGCAGATAGCGAGAGATGTGGACCACGGGAAATCCACGAGCAGCCTGCAATCTGAAGGGTAAGCATACCACCATGTCTTCTGTCCACCGTCGTAGTCTGTGAGGGTAGAGGGCTGTCTTCACGTTCTGGGACGTCTGTTGAGGTAGACACGTCATCCGTGGACAATTTGTTCCAGAGTCCTGGAATGAATGGTCACCTGGATTCAGTGTCACCCCGGATGGCACCAGGCATCGGCAGGTCACATACTGGTGTCTTCTTTCAGAACAAACAATCTTTATTTTCTAAATTCACGCTTTTGGTCAGGTTTTACTTGTCGCCCGTGTCGTTATTATCTGTGTGTACAGGGTGGAATGAGGAATATGAGATGAGTATTCTGAAATGATTATCACCGGTGAATTTAGATTCAACATCCCATGAAATCTGTTCAATTAAAGTGAAAAGTAGACACAAGTGTTTTCCACTTTAGCTTACAATCAGACCCACCAGATGTCTGATGCAATGGGATAGTTACTCATTATCATGATCATTATCATCATGGTCATGATATTATAATCATCGTTGACATCGTCACAATCATC
>JADBJO010021380.1:22500-29650 GCA_016801955.1 Conus betulinus
TCTTAGCTGACTAACGAAAGTAACTCGACGTTGAACCAGATAACTTACTGTCAATCTACATTGCAAGTGAGCTGACCAAATCACTACGTTGGAAACAGTTAGAGATGAAAGAAGACAAGTGAGAATGAAATGTAATATCAAGATCATGAAATTTACCAGACGAAGGAGCGGTCTTTAAGTACAATAAAGAAGGCGACGCTAGAATAACAAAGGCTATCTGTTCACTGAGAGGCAAAAGAAGTAGCAGAGTACCTATCAACAAACCAACCAACCAACTGATCGATTGATAACTGACCGACTGACTGACTCACTGGCTAACTAACTGACCTACTTACTGACTGACTGACAACCTATCTATCCAAGTCACTCTCTCAGTCACTCACTCGCTCCCCCCTGCTCGCTCGATCACTCACTCACTCACTCACTCACTCACTCCCTCTTTTATTGACATCACAATCAACAAAGTAGCTGACTGACCGAGGAGCCGACGGGCTGTACAACTTACTGACTGATTGACTACCCAACTACCAAATTAACCAAGTCTTAGAAAACATCCAGCGTCATGGTCAGTCATGGTCATTATCAAACAATAGTAGTAGCAGCAACAAAACCACTGCCACCACCAAGTGTCTATAGAATGGTGACGATTTTTTGTGCTTTCTTTCTGTTTTCAGAAAGCTTGCAAGTTTCTTCATGCTGCGTACACAAGACAATATGTGTGACTTGCAATATTGCCCTGGTGGTTGCACGAGCCCTTGTTGGTGCACTAATCAAAATACCTGTGAGGTAAGTAGTGATGATAATTGGCAGCTGAAGTGTCAGTGCCTATAGTGACACTAACGATGTATGTAACAACTAAAAAGACACTAGGGAGTCCGACCACGCCAAAGGAAGCCTGCATTTCCCCTTTGGTCTGGTTTTTTATATACCAACGTTTAATAAATTCTCTTTTGGGTCACAGTCCGTTATACCACCAAGCTTATTTCAAATTGGTTTGTTTGTTTGTTTGGGGCGAAAACATCAATTAGAAAGCTCAGTGCGTATGCCTGCGTTTAGCCCCCACCCCCACCCCCCACCCCCACCCCATCCTCCTCCTCCCTCCTTGCTTTCGTTCTGCTATGAAAAAAAAAAAAAAAAAATCTGACATCGAAACACAATCTTTTCTTTTCTGACCACTCTGACTACCGTTTTCGTCCATTTTGTCCTACCACTTCTTCAAAAAATTTCCCGCCGAAGCGTCATTCAATCTGAGTACTTCAACCAAAATGGCGGCCTAGTCACCAACCTCTCATTCCGCAGACTAAACAAAACAGGGCTATTACTGACATGCGTAAACATCCCTCTCTTGCCACTTCCCATCCCACCCTGTCTCCCCCACCCCTCCACACACACACACACACACACACACACACTCTCTCTCTCTCTCTCTCTCTCTCTCTCCTCTCTCTCCCCCCTCTCTCTCTCCCCTCTCCCCTTGCTGTGTACCCCCTGTTAGTAGTCCACATACAATAGTTTGCGCACGAAGCTACTGTCCTCTCCCGGAGCATGATACTTCCAGTAACATCACCAACGAATGAAGTCATCGCACGTCCACTCCCACACCCCCTCCGTAGTGTCTGTGACTGCCAGCCCCCGTGGCTGACACAGTTAATCTGGTGCGAATCCTGCGGAACCTGTTTCCATACATCCTGTCAGTGTCTAGTCTCAGACACCCACCCAATTTAGACTCCTGCAGCATCACATGGCATTGTGTTAGAGATACACCAACATAACCAGTGTCAGAGTGCCGTCCTTCTGTGATGGCCTTGAATCACACAAATTCAGCGAAGACCTCAGACCTGACATCGACTCTGACTTCAAACATTTGCAACTCCCAATGGTTACGGCCAGCAGGGCAGAAAGCAGTTCGTCCGCTGAGATTCCTGAACATGAACTTTATCTGCCTAAGGGAAGCAGGCTGAAACAGCGAACCTGTTGGACAGCACGAAACCAGTCGTCACAACAATGGAAACATGGCTCAGTCCCTCCATCCAGGACTTGGAATATTTCAACGGCCACTCTAAACATCACATAAAAGATCGCGCCAGAAACACGGGTGATGGAGTTCTCCATCTTGGTCCGCAGCATTCTACTGAGCATCATCAAAGTGCCAGAGACAAAGATGGAGGTTTCGTGCTGTACCTGTCACACTTTACCTGTAACCAAACTCCTCTCAAACTTGGCGCTGCCAATCGCTCTGACGTGTCAGACACTGTTTCGCTGGACTAGACAGACACGTCTTGAAGAAAAAAAAAAGTCACGGTGCCCTTGTAGCCGGCGACTTTTAACTCCCTTCATGGGTTGGAATAATGTAATCCTGAAGCCTCATCCCACCTCCACCAAAGATTCGCGCACACCCCATATGACACAGACCTTGACCAGGTGGCACATGATCATAGACACATCAAAGCACCTGGACACCTTGTGATTAGCTATTCACTCCCAGTTTACTAAGCATGGGGGTCTCTCCGCTGACTAAGGGGGGGGGGGGGGGGGGGGGGGGGGGGGGGTGGGGGGGGGGGGGGGGGGGGGGGGGGTCGGCCTTAACATCCCCAATCACGGAACAGGCTACGTCAAGTTCAAGTCAAGATCTGATCTGCTGCAGAATGCAAACTGCCCCATTTTTCTTTACGGGGGGGGGGGGGGGGGGGCAACTGAGAGGCTGTGAAATACGAGATTATGGCATTGCTGGGAGATCTCACCATTCCCAGTGACTCCGCTAACATGTTTTGATGATTTTATAAGCTTTCCTTGAGATGTTGTTTGCTTCGGTTGTAAATCTGATGTCTTGACGTTTGCATTGTTTACAACAACAAAAAAGCTGGAATTTAGTCCTTACATGTTTACAACAACAAAAAAGCTGGAATTTAGTCCTCAGAATGAAAATGAGGGTAATATGATACATCCTCGAGATAAACCTCTTCCTGTGTTAAAAAGCTCGAAGATTGATCCGAAATGTAGGAATTAACTTCCTGAACGAGCCAAGATGGTGCCTCGCCATTGCTGAAACAGTAGTTTGAAACCCTAACATTCCAGCAGTCTTGAAGAAAGGTCTTTGATATAGTGTCGACACAGCGTAGATTCTATTGCGGTCTTTAAGATTTTTTTTTTTTTTTTTTGCATACGGACCAGGGAGGGTGATGTATAGAAAGAGGTTGGTGTACACCACGTACTGTTTCCACTGATGTGGCCTGGCTTACATC
Organism: Conus betulinus; assembly: GCA_016801955.1. Lineage (NCBI taxonomy): Eukaryota > Metazoa > Mollusca > Gastropoda > Neogastropoda > Conidae > Conus > Conus betulinus. The sequence continues at coordinate 25,743 of JADBJO010021380.1, forward strand.
ATGCACAGCACCACACAGCGTATATTTATTGAAACAACCTTTTTTTCTTTTCTTTTCAAGCCATGAACATTATGAGCTACTGATTGCAGCTTACCCGTATACACGAAACGTCATTAAAGTGAGGTCGTGGGTCGTGAGAGATGCCCAATATAATACCTATTCTTCATCAACTAAGAAGAAATGATGAAAAGGGGTTAGTTAAAAGTAGGCTACTAATGTTCAGTCTTCTCGAGGGCTTGTCTCTGGTCCATTTTTTTTTTTCCTTCAGGGCAAGCTGGATGTTCATCTTGCTCCTGATCAGCCGATGATTGGACCAACAGTCATCTCCCCTCATTCAGCGTGTAATGGGGACATCATGTCTGTCCCTCTGACGAACAAATACATTGTCATGTGCCATTGTCTGGAGCGGGGATGCATCTATGTGTCTTGAACGGGGCCAAGTGGAGTAGTCCCTTCCCACAAAAAGTCCCCAATGATGATGAGTTGTTTCTTGTGGTTGACCTCAGTGATGACACGATTCAACACCTCATAGAGGCTTCTTTAATGTCATCTGGGATTGTCGCTGTTGCAGTGTAGGCGCTGTTGGTAGTGGCAAAGTAGTCCTTTGTAAACCTAAGCTACAATATCATGAGGTGATCATCGAAGCCCATGCTGCAGGCTATCCAACTTCCGCTCAAGCTTTGTGCAAATGGAAAACCCAATACCAGAAGATCTTGGGTTTTTTTCAGGCTTCTCAATGCAGTAAAAGGTGTTGCGTCCCGCAGCTTCTTCAAGCTGTGTGTCACCTGCAAGTCTTCTTTCACTCAGAACCGCAATGTCGATATGATAACTGCCTACTACCTTGGCATCAGAGCGGTGCCACGCTCTGGTCTGTCGCCTCTGTCCAGTAAAGTTCGGACATTCCATGCCTCAAAAAAAAGGGGCATCTACATTTTCTTGTGCTTTGTCTTTCGACCATCAGGCGTGGTCGCCTGTCAGGTACAGTGAAGGACAGACGCTATCTATGAATCCTTTCATCTGACCCTTCTCATGTGGGGAGAGCAGTGCTGTCCCTGAATAGGGCTGCTGTCCTACTATAGGAGCACCGTATCGCCCTGGTGTACAATGAACGATCAGCCTACAGCCGCCTACGTGCAGAGTTGTGGTTAAGGACCTCCAGCAACATTCTTAGCCCGTCCCCGTCAGTACTTCTCCATCGCCACAAGGCTGGGAAGAGCTGGTAAAAGTTGCATTTGGGTTTATCATCATACCTACTTGCCTGATCAGCAGAGGAGATGGTGAGGCAGAGTTGTGCTGCCTCTTCTCCACTCTCACGCCTTTTGGGGCCCACTGCCCTACAGGTGAAGTAGCTGCCACGTGTAGAACGGCCCCAGGAGGTGCTGCTTTGTTGTTGGTGTATCCGTCTCCTAGAGGGATGGTCGGCCGAGGCTTAAGAGCTCCCTCCCTGCTATCTACCTATAGCTGGGGGCTTGGTCCGTGAAACGCCAGGGCGTGTCCACATGCGGGTGGGCCTACACGTTGCGTGTTTAGGAGCACACCTCCTCCAAGTCCCCTTTCATTTGCCCTGGGGCTGCAAAGTACCCAGCAGACCTGCGTTGACACGCGGAGGCACTAAATAGGGCTTGTAGTGGAGAGGTTATGTACTGGCAGGAGAGGCTTTCACACCCGGCTGTCTTTTTTCAGTGCTGTTTCACAGCGATACAAACCAGTGGTGAAGGCTGAAGGGCAGAGATGACAAGCACAAGGACACTTTGCCAGAACACTACCTGAAACACAAATACCTTGGCTCTGTTTCGTATGACTGTCGACAGACAGTGCTGTGGCATTCTCTGGGCCCTGGTCCTCACTGCAGAGGAAGAAATCAGACTGACAGCTGCTCCCTGACAACTTCGAGCAAATAATTACTTGATTTTTTTTTATTTCATCTAAAACATCTACATGAACATAGAACATATATAAGCAATTACTTGATTTTGGTCAGTTCCCCCTCGCTCGTAGCAAGGTGGTGGTTTTATTTTACGTCTTGTCATCCGGCAGATGATATTAGACGAAAAAAAAAAAAAAACACCACCACTTAAGTCATTTCAACACATACATCTGCATATACTTATGAAAAAGAAAACAGCATATCAGTTAAGGACCCTCATAATAGTCTAGCAACATCAGAACTGGCTAAAGTGGCGGCAAACTCAATTATGCATGAGTCAGACAGAACGTGACTCTCATTTTCATATTTGTCAAGATTGATACCCTTTAGCTCGTAGCAAATAATGCTCGTAGCAACTACTGCCCAAGATCACGAATTCAAGGTAAGCTTGGCCATGATTTTCATGTTCAGCAGACGAAAACTGATAAGCCGGATGAAAACAGTGAAGATCTGTCAATTTTTTTTTTTTTTTTTTTTTTTTTTGCGCGCGCGTGCAGGCATACAATTGAGTGATATTTTAAATATTAAAACAACTTGCATATTAGACATAAACGCGAGCGCTTATAACACTGCAAATACTTTGAAACTAACTCAACATCGAATTATTAACTAATTACAGTTAGCCCTGGCTGGGTCAATGAGTGCCACAGCAGATGAGTGAGGGGAATTCTGGAGGCCCAAATGTCCTTCAGGGCATCTCTATGGCCAACAGTGATGGATGATAATGGTGATGACGACGACTACGACGACGACGACGACGACGATGATAATGATAATGATGATGATGATGATGATGATGATGATGATGATGATGATGATGAAAGAAAAATATACATCCGAAGGTGCGAACTGGACCCAGAGAAGTACTGTCAACTGTTGAACCAACGAGCTGGGAGCAATCCAGCACCGCCCGTGGAAGCCTGCACTGCATTGACATTCAGTGCAGACATCAAGAGACATTAATTCTCCCTGGCAGATGCCATTGTGTATGGTTCAATTTGATAACGAACTAAAGCAACAGAAACAGAAAAAAAACAGAGACAATGGATAACTTAAGTACAAAGGATTAAAAACAAAATGTGTGTCGGATAAACGCGCGCGCGCGTACACACACACACACACACACACACACACACACACACACACACACACACGCACGCACGCACGCACGCACGCACGCACGCACGCACACACGCACGCACGCACGCACACACACACACACACACACACACACACACACACACACACACACACACATCATTTGCGTGCGTGCAAGGGAACACATAACAAACACTGGCACATACACAACAACATAATCTGAATCACTATTTACTGGCATCACTGCAAAAGTGGTGAATTGCCTCGCACATAAATGACAGAAGCAATGTCTCATTGGGCAGTGGAACCGAGAGATAACTGGATGTATTTCTGTTTCAGGGCAATAGAAAATGAGGTGCGTTCCCAGTGTTCTGATGTTCCACTGAAGTTCCTCTCTAAAGAATTAACATCAACGATCTAACAACTTTTGTTTGTGTGTTTTTTTTTTTATTTATTTTTTTTTCTTTTGCATGCGTTTATCAAGCGCAAAGCCGTTATTTGACTTGCTTCTTTACGTATGGTCAACAGTTATGTGACAAATAAGCTTCTAGAAGTCCCGTGTCTGCATACCTTAAAGTGTTGTCACGTGATCTGCACGCTTAGCCAGAATGTCACGCAACGAGATCTGTTGTGACACCTATGCCCTAAACTCTAGAATGTCACACAAAGAGATCGGTTGTGACTCCTATGCCCTAAACTCTAGAATGTCACACAAAGAGATCGGTTGTGACGCCTATGCCCTAAACTCTAGAATGTCACACAAAGAGATCGGTTGTGACACCTATGCCCTAAACTCTAACAGAAACCGATCCAGTTGCAGTCGGAGTGCATATTTTGACATTCCTTTGCACTATCTTTGGCGGTTCGATCAGCCAATTTGCCA
>JADBJO010021381.1:10000-12500 GCA_016801955.1 Conus betulinus
TGCTTTAGAACTAGTCCGAAAAACCTTAGTTCTTATGTTAAAACACAAAAATTGTCAATTTTTTTTAAAGTATTGATTATGTCAAAAGCAACCCAAATCTGCAAATTCGGGATGTATATCAAAACAGAAGTTTCGTTTCAACGTTTTATCGATTGAAGCTAGATGTTCTCAGAACTAGATGTAATGCTTCAACGAAATATATACATGGCGAAACAAACAAATCAAGAGGTCATGTGTACTGGAGTGTGTGCCTCTCGGGGCGGACTTACCGTGTGTAGGGGGAATATCTGTCATTGACGCTTTTTTCTCTAATACTGATCTTCTTGTTAAAGTCATCAGTTCCAGTTTAGTATTTCATATGATGTTGGTTGTTTTTGTGACTGTATGAACACACCGACACCTGCACATTCACATACAAACACGCACGCACATATGTAAACACACACGTTTTCTCTCTCTCTCTCTCTCTCTCTCTCTCTCTCTCTCTCTCTCTCTCTCTCTCTCATATCATTTTTTTGTAAAATGACGTTAAATGAAAATACTGCTATTACTACTACTACTACTACTGCTACTACAACTACTACTACTACTACTACTACTACTACTACTACTACTACTACTCCATTGCTCTTCTCTCCCTGTCTTCAAATCGAACTCGCTGAAGTAAATTCCATTTCTGCTTTTTGTATGTCTTGTGTGGGCGCACGTTTTGCAATTTGTGAACAGGAGTGTACGAGCGTTCGTGCATGCGTGCGTGCGCGCGTGCGCGTGTGTCTGTGTGTGTTTCCATAGGTGTGAATAAGAGGATTTTGAGAAAGATAATTTTGTGTGTGTGTGTGCGCGCGCGCGCGCGCGCGCGCGCGCGCGTGTGTGTGTGTGTGTGTGTGTGTGTGTGTGTGTGTGTGTGTGAGAGAGAGAGAGAGAGAGAGAGAGAGAGAGAGAGAGAGAGAGAGAGAGAGCACCCGTGTGCATGGAAGTGTGCCTTGCGAGTGTTATGTTTATATGTGTTTTTTTTTTTTTTTAATGTGTCAATGATAAGAGTATGTTGTATGGCCTTGAAATGATTGTGTCTGAAAGACGCTAAATAAATGTCCATTATTATCGTTATTGTACCATTACTATCATTACTCTTATTGTTGTTATTGTTATTATTATTATCATTATCATCATCATCATTATTATTATTGCTATTATTTGTTGTTGTTATTTTGCGATGGTTGGTCTTTGTTCTCCCTAAGTCTTTTCTTGCACACTGTACCTATCGCTGGCATTTCCTTTCTTCCCCTTTTTTTCTGTGCCCAGCCCCCCACTCCACCCCCACCCCTAAGTATTGTCACCGTCATCTACCCCCCCCCCCCCCCCCCCCCCCCCCCTTAGTACTGTCACCGTCATCTATCTTCAACCTTTCCCTCACTCTCGCGTCACCTCTTTCTTCTTTCTTCCTGTCCTTTTTTGTTACTCTCTTTGTCCTCACGGCACTCTTGCCCCACCTCTTTCTTCCTGTCCTTTGTTGACTCTTTGTCCTCACGGCACTCTGGCGTCACCTCTTTCTTCCTGTCCTTTGTTGACTCTTTGTCCCCACGGCACTCTGGCGTGACCTCTTTCTTCCTGTCCTTTGTTGACTCTTTGTCCTCACGGCACTCTGGCGTCACCTCTTTCTTCCTGTCCTTTGTTGACTCTTTGTCCTCACGGCACTCTGCCCCCACCTCTTTCTTCCTGTCCTTTGTTGACTCTTTGTCCTCACGGCACTCTTGCCCCACCTCTTTCTTCCTGTCCTTTGTTGACTCTTTGTCCTCACGGCAGTCTGGCGTCACCTTTTTCTTCCTGTCCTTTGTTGACTCTTTGTCCTCACGGCACTCTGGCGTCACCTCTTTCTTCCTGTCCTTTGTTGACTCTTTGTCCTCACGGCACTCTTGTCCCCACCTCTTTCTTCCTGTCCTTTGTTGACTCTTTGTCCTCACGGCTCTCTTGCCCCACCTCTTTCTTCCTGTCCTTTGTTGACTCTTTGTCCTCACGGCACTCTGGCGTCACCTCTTTCTTTCTCCTGTCCTTTGTTGACTCTTTGTCCTCACAGCTCTCTTGCCCCACCTCTTTCTTCCTGTCCTTTGTTGACTCTTTGTCCTCACGGCACTCTTGCCCCACCTCTTTCTTCCTGTCCTTTGTTGACTCTTTGTCCTCACGGCAGTCTGGCGTCACCTTTTTCTTCCTGTCCTTTGTTGACTCTTTGTCCTCACGGCACTCTGGCGTCACCTCTTTCTTCCTGTCCTTTGTTGACTCTTTGTCCTCACGGCACTCTTGTCCCACCTCTTTCTTTCTGTCCTTTGTTGACTCTTTGTCCTCACGGCTCTCTTGCCCCACCTCTTTCTTCCTGTCCTTTGTTGACTCTTTGTCCTCACGGCACTCTGGCGTCTCTTTCTTCCTGTCCTTTGTTGACTCTTTTTGTCCTCACAGCACTCTTGCCCCACCTCTTTCTTCCTGTCCTTTGTTGACTCTTTGTCCT
>JADBJO010021381.1:22500-29650 GCA_016801955.1 Conus betulinus
CCTACCCATCCATGGCCGGGTCCCGCAAGTTTCTCACTACACCCACTACGCCAACCTCTTTCGTCGTTTCCACTTGTCACTTTATCTGTGCAGCCCCCTTCAGTCCCCAAGGTTTTCAGTTTTATTCATTCCTCTATTTATTTAGTTATTTGTTTATCATTATCATCATCGTTTTATTATTATCATTGTTATTGTTATAGTAATGATTGTTATTATTGTATGTGTCTTAGTGTGTGTGTGTGTGTGTGTGTGTGTGTGTGTGTGTGTGTGTGTTGTGTGTGTGTGTGTGTGTGTGTAACTTGTAGGGGTTTTGGTGTTTTAAAAGGAGGGTTAGTTATTGTGGATGGAAAAGATGACGCCTTAGAGTTCTATTGTGGTGTGAGACAACCCGATGTGGCGGTAGTCCATGAAGTATCCTGGAGACGACCCGATGTGGTGGTAGTCTATGAAGTATCCTGGAGACGACCTGATGTGGCGGTAGTCCATGAAGTATCCTGGAGACGACCCGATGTGTCTGTAGTCCATGAAGTATCCTGGAGACGACCCGATGTGTCTGTAGTCCATGAAGTATCCTGGAGACGACCCGATGTGTCTGTAGTCCATGAAGTATCCTGGAGACGACCCGATGTGTCTGTAGTCCATGAAGTATCCTGGAGACGACCCGATGTGTCTGTAGTCCATGAAGTATCCTGGAGACGACCCGATGTGTCTGTAGTCCATGAAGTATCCGGAGAGACGACCCGATGTGTGTCTGTAGTCCATGAAGTATCCTGGAGACGACCCGATGTGTCTGTAGTCCATGAAGTATCCTGGAGACGACCCGATGTGTCTGTAGTCCATGAAGTATCCTGGAGACGACCCGACCCATGTGTCTGTAGTCCGTGAGGTATCCGGGAGACGACCCGATGTGTCTGTAGTCCATGAAGTATCCGGGAGACGACCCGATGTGTCTGTAGTCCATGAAGTATCCGGAAGACGACCCGATGTGGCTGTAGTCCATGAAGTATCCAGGAGACGACCCGATGTGGCTGTAGTCCATGAAGTATCCGGGAGTCCAATAGGCAAGAAAAAGACAAATACCTGCAGCATTGATCCGAAGATCTGAGCGGTCCTGTCCGTTGTGTGTTTGCTGCGGCTGCTGCTGTTGTTTGTGTTCACAATCTTCCCATCAGAGTACATTGCACACCTACCAACAGCAGATATAAACTTGTGATGAAACTGAGCACACGACGATCTTCCATCCTGCAACTCGTAATTACAACTATATCATGGTGCTGATAACACGCATTCGTTTGTGATATGCATGGAATTTGACAAGATGAGTGATTGCTCGTTCTTCACTTTCGTGTTGCTTATCTTGTCTGAACAAGACCTAAGAGGTCGAAAAACGTCGTGTTTTCTTTTTGTGCAATCGTTTGTCCATGTTGTTTGGCGGAGTTATTTCAGCACTTCTTGAAATTTGTTTAGATTTTCGCCTGCTGTCGCGTCACTTTGAAAGTAACCATTTTTTGTTTTTTTTTTTTTTTTTTTTTTTTTTTTTTTTTTTTTTAAAGTGAACTGAGTGGCCGACTTTCTGTAGTGGCCTATAGATGGCGTGCGTTTGCGATGTGTACAGCCGTTCGTTGCCAAACGGGTAGCGCGCTGTCTTGAACTGAGTGGCCGACTTTCTGTAGTGGCCTATAGATGGCGTGTGCTTGCGATGTGTGCAGCCGTTCGTTGCCAAACGGGTGGCGCTGTCGTTTGATGGACACAGGCTGACGGGACGGGTTAACAACAGCCAGAGGTCGGCCAGCGTCCAAGGAGATGGTCTGTATTAAGTGTGTGTGTGTGTGTGTGTGTGTGTGTGTGTGTGTTTGAAAGAGAGAGAGTACGTGTGTGTGTGTGTGTGTGTGTGTGTGTGTGTGTGTGTGTGTGTGTGTGTGTGTTTGAGAGAGTACGTGTCATGTGTGTGTGAGAAATAGAGAGTATGTGGGGGGATGTGTGTTTGTGTATGTGTGTGTGTGTGTGTGTGTGTGTGTGTGTGTGTGTGTGTGTGTGTGTATGTGTGTGTGTGTGTGTGTGTGTGTGCGCGTGCGCGCGCGCGCGCGACCGTGTGTGTGTGTGTGTGTGTGTGTGTGTGTGTGTGTGTGTGTGTGTTTTAAGTCAATGCAAATTATGTAGTTATGCATGTTATGTTTTCGAATTCTACTTTCATTTCGAGTTGCTTTGATTTTTCTTGCATACTGGCAAGAATTCGTTTCACTATCTGTCATTTATTCAGTCAGTCTTCCGCCTCTTCTCATTTTTTTTTTCCAAATTCCTTATGCTCCTTTTTATCATCGTCTCCTCGTGTTCTGTCGTTGTTAATAATAAATTTTCTAATCTCTCTCTCTCTCCCTCCCCTATCCGCCCACTTTGATAGTTGTATCCCTGTCGTTGCTCACAAACAGTGTTTGACGTAGTAAGGGGGTGTGTGCAGGTGATTACGTCATGGCCAGAAGAGCAAAGCCCTTGATGTTTGGAAACACCTTGTGTGACGTGGATGACGTCTACAGCTATCGTGGGCAGATCACACAGGTGCTGTCCTTTTGTTACGCCCATTTTCTACTCATTCAAAACAAAGTTCTTCTTCCTTTTTTTCCGTCACGGTAACAAGCAGGTTGATATTGAGAATGGTATATGACCCGATCTGTTTTTCGAAGTTTCAGTCGCTTTTTCATCAAGGCGATGTCACCGCGTGCAGACTAGTCCATATACGCCACATTACATCCGCTAATTTTTGAGACCATACAACATGATTTAATGCTTATGGACAAATGAACTCGTGACTAAGATAAAAAAAAAAAACACTTTAATGTCACTCAGACCATTGTTTTAACAACTAAAGGGGGGGTTCAAAGCCTTGCGCAAGTCTTCTTTTGAACCTGTCTGATCTTCTGTAGTTGGTAACATTACGTCCGCCCCGCTCAGTGTGGCTTCCCCGTAGATACAGCCTTACCTGTGGGCTCATACAATTTGATAGAGATACACATAAGGATATTTTCAAGAATTCGATATTGGTTCGAGGTCACGTGACGTTACTGGACCACATGCTTCCATTCACATGTCTCGATGTTGACCAGGCCCGAGAGAAACGGTATCTGTGATAGGGAGTTTTCAGCGTGTCAGTCAGAGACGCTTATGATAACTGGATTAGACTTGACTCATTTTTTAAAATGTCTTTTGTATCCTGGCCTCTGCATAGAGAAGGCCCTGCCCAATTCATCCTTTTGGGGAAGGGGGAGCTGGCTAGCATTGAACAATGCTACAGTCATGGTGCTCCTGAAGTGTTTAACTCTTTGATCTCAAATTAATGTAATGGTTTAGAGCATATACGCCTGATTCTCAAAACTGACTGTAGGATAATTCCTTTTGCAGTAGTGGGGGGGTGGGGTGGGGGTGGGGGGTGGGGGATGACTAGACTTGTAGTGTAAAATAGCATGTGCATCAGTGGGTTTAGTGTACAGATCTGTTTGGATGAAGCCATTCTCTAAGTGTATAATACGTCAAGGAAAGGAAGTTGGTCAACAGAGGTATTGTGAGTGAATTAAATGGTGGGATGAACTGTATTGATATATACTGTCAGTTGAATGTTTGTTTGGTCAGTCTGTCGGAGTCCCTGTCCAGAGTAGCAGTGTGTCGTCTATAAATCTTTTTCCAGAAGTGCTGAACAACAGGAACGGGGCTTTTAGAAAGACGTTCCGTTTCAAACCTCCCCCATGAACAGGTTGGCCACAGAGGGAGCATTGGGAGTCCCCATTGCTGTTCCTGAAATTTGGTGATACATATGTTTTCAAAGATAAAGTAATTCTTTTCCAAAACATTATATTTAGAATCCAACACTGATAGAAAAAGAGTGGACAATGCAATCTATGCATAGAAGAAAAGCTTCAAATAGCCTTGCATAAGAAAGATGCATTGAAAAAAAAAACAGAATTAATATCAAAATGCAGGCACGAAAAGAAAAAAGAAAACTAGCAGAAAGGAAAACTACCTGACGTCAAAGACTTTATAACAAGAACGAAAAACAACAAACTTTTCATGTCTCGGACTTGTACTTTCAACAAAGTTTCGCTGTTAAGAATTTCTTGAGGCCAAGGGACAATGATACAAGCCTCACATCAAGAAAGGCCTCAAAACCCCATTTTACTTGATGTGAGGCTTTTATCATTGCACCTTGACCTGATGAAGCTTTTCACAGCGAAACTTTGTTGATAATACAAGTCCGAGACATGAAAGACTGTTGTGTTTTACACACATATATGTATTCTTGTCATTAAAGTGCACTCAGGAAGATCTATTGCATACCAAAATACCGGTAAGAATATGTTAGTCTGTTGTCGTTATCTTAGTTTTATGTGCGTGTGTATATTATATACAGACAAGTAAGTAGTGGGGGGGGGGGGGGGGGGGTGGGGGGGGGGGGGGGGGGGGGGAACAAGTGCAGGCTAATAATTGATCCTTCGTTATAGTAATGGCTTGGCAAAAATTTGAAATTTATAAAAAAAAAAAAAAAACGAAGAAAATGGGAACACATAAAATTTTAAGAAGTATTATAGACACGAAAACCTTTTTCTAGCTGCTTGAGGGAACCATTACAATCCCTCTTGAAAGACAGACCTGTTTGTATTGCCTGCTCCTAGGCCTTTCGTCCGCGGAATCAGTTTCATCAGAGAGACACGACTAATTGTGTCCGTGTTCTTGGCGTCAAATAGAGACACACACCACAGTCCATAATTCTGTGGTGTTCTCACCCACAAGGGTTCAAAAAAGAATCCAGCAGCACCCCCAAAGCAGCCAGTGAAGGGTAGTAAACGAAACAAAACGAAAGTGTGGAGAGGAAAGAAGTCGCTGAAAAACTAAAAACATGTATGCAAACAGTGAAAATGTAGGGGACAATCTTTGAGCCTATGCTTGAGGTCCATTCAAGAATGCAAGGGAGATCAAAAGATATGGAACAGTCTGGGTGGTCAGCTCTGCTGTTCAATAACCCAAGAGCAACACTTCTGCTCTTACATATATATATATATATATATATATACTACTGGCAAAAAGTTAAGGGCCCATTGCCAACGGGGGGGTCTCCCAGACCAAAAAAACACAGCCTCATTGTTAAGAAGAACGGACGCAAAATCTTCCAAATTTTGTTCAAGAACAAATTCATTGGACCATTGCACGAAATCAACAAATCAAACGCGGACAGCGGGCTGTAATGTCCAATTACCCTTCCTCAGGATCGTCATATAAGCCCACAACTGAAAACTGCACCATTCAGGTATCGAGTGTAGCCACCGTTTGCCGCCAGGCAAGCGGCACAAACGTCGACGCATGGAGTCCACCAGGGGTCCGAAGAGTGTCCCGCGGTATGGCCTGCCACTCCGCTGCTGCGAAAGAGAGTGAGCTGGGGCCACGTCAACAGGCTGGGGGTAGTTGTATGGGCTACCCCGCCGTCCAAGGTCATCCCAGAGGTGCTCAATTGGAGCCAGATCGGGTGAGCGGATGGCCACTGCATCCGGATGATGCCCCTCTTGCTGCAGATGTCGTCACGACACGGGCTCGGTGTGGACAGGGCATTGTCGTCTTGGAAAACAGCAGCGTTACCCATGGCCTGAAGGGTGGGCTGGATCAGGGCCTCACAATCTCGTCACGGTACCGCACCCCTGTCAGCATGCCTTGAATGACGTACAGGGGAGTTCTGTCTTGACGACTGAAGCCCACCCCAGACCATCAGTTCCACAGAACCCCCCTCCGTAACGATCCACCTCACGAACTGTGGCGTCAGCAAAACGTTCTCCTGGCCTTTCGCCACACTCTCGGGTCCCTGCCGTCATTGAATGCCAAGGTGAAGCGGGACTCATCTGTGAACAGCACTCGAGACCATTGCTGCCTTAGTCTGCCCGTGCTCTGCGGTGAGCTGGAGTAAGTGGTACTCGGACTGCTGGTCTCCGGGATGACAGCCCGAACTCGTGCAAACGGTTACAAACTGTCCTTCTACTACTGACATTTGACATTTGCAGCCTGCAGGAGCTCACAGCCTTAAGGTGGATGAGGTGACAGTCCGATTGCGTAGGGCAGACAGCAGGAGGAATCGTGGTCAGCATGCATGTCTGTCGGTACACCGAGGACGGCCTGATCGTGGCCGATCCTGCACGCTGCCAGTGGCCTGAAACCTCTCTACAAGACGTTGGATGGTGGAATGGGGACACGTTCAGACGCCTAGCCACCTCGCGCGCCAGCCAGAAATCGCCCTTCGTCCTTCGTCAACGCTAATGTGCCATGCTTTTTGGGCTGGCGTAGACGACCGTTCTGTTTACAGATTTGTGGCCAACGGCGTCTGATCTGTGTTCATGAACGAGGTGCCATGCACGTGCATCATGATTGACCACGAGCATTTCGCGCCTTTTTTTTCAAAACTCATATGCTCCCACAGGCACCCGTTTTACCGGTTTTACGTGGTTTCCGCACGTGCAGCTGCGCTCCACCTTGTACCGCAGTGGGTTTTTAGGTGTTGTGATCTGTTAAGGAACATCTGTTCAATATGTCTAACCAAGTTTTGGGTCATTGTGACTTCGTTTCAAGCCTATTATATATATATATATATATATATTATATCAATATATTAAATATTCTAGCGCTTCAACACCATTCGACCACCCCCTATCCATGCCCCGGCCGAATTTTGTCGTCGCGTAGTGTTGGGCGATGTCCCGTTTTGCGTCTGTGGGCGCCAATTGCGGTCACGACGCAATGGCGTCACCGTGTCACCGACCCAACGTTGCCGTTTGTAGGACATCAGGATCACTTGATACTAAATTTTTTGGTGGCGATCGGCCTAAAACTGTGACCGGTGTATAAGCGAACATTCAGACAGACAAACTGAGCTTTATATAATAGATAATATTCTGGTCACTTGACTTTTTATAATCGATTTATTCTATCATCTCCCCACAGGAAAAGTTCAGTGACATGATTTTTACTTTAACCTCTGATAAAACATTCGTCTTCTTCAAGATGGCATGATGGCATGGTCGATAATGGCAACTTAGTATTGTATCAACACTCAGAGTGTGTATGTATATATCTCTGCCAAAACTCATGCATTTCGCTTGTCATTCATACATAAAGTTCACAT
>JADBJO010021382.1:0-29649 GCA_016801955.1 Conus betulinus
CTGTCCAGAGCAGCATGGCTTTCGATGCGGACAGTCATGTGAGACTCAACTCCTAGGTATGTGGACGATGCGACCAGAGAGATCGTGAAGGGAAACCAGGAGGACACTATCGTCCTTGACTTCTCAAAGGCCTTCGACAAAGTTAGCCATACCCTACTGGTCCACAAACTACGTCGTTACGGCATCGTAGGCCGCACCAACGCCTGGATCAAGGACTTCCTTGCGGACAGACAACAGGCTCTGGTGGTGGAGGGAACAAGATCTGACTTCCTACCTGTAGAATCCAGTGTCCCTCAAGGCTCAGTCCTAGGGCCGAGTCTTTTTTTTTCTGTATATAAACGACTTTCCTGATGGCATCAAGTCGAAAGTCCCGCTATTTGCCGATGATACCATGTGCAGCAAGACCATCACGAATAAAAAAGATGAGCGAGTGCTGCAAGAAGACCTACACTCCCTTACCATCTGGGAGAAGAGTGGTCTATGGAGTTCCATCCACAGAAGTGTTCAACGCTGAGAGTTTCTCGGAAGCAGAACAAGATTGCCCCTGTGTATGAGCTACATGGACAGAATATTGAAAATGTCAACACCACTAAATACCTTGGTGTCAACATCCAGGACAATATGCAGTGGGAATCTCACATTGATTCCATCACGAAGAAAACTAGCAAGACCTTAGGCTTCATCCGGTGCAACCTCAAAGACGGCAACAAGAAAAACAAGGAAACTACGTGTAAAGTCCTTGTTCACCCGCTTCTTGAGTACGCAGCCACTGTTTAGGATCCCTACACTGCAAACGAGATTGAGGCCCTCGAGAAGATTCAACGAAGAGCAGCAAGATGGGTGTCAAATCGCCACCGCCAAACATCATGCATCGACTCCATCCTTGACTCTCTTAATTGGCCTTCCCTACAACAGCGTCATAAGAAAGCCCGCTTGGAGACGTTTTATAAATTCCATCACAGACTCATCTCCATTAACTCTATGTACTTGTACCTGCCCAAACCATCTGACAGCAGGCTGAGCTCTAGGATCAACAACCACCTGAGCTACAACATACGCACATGCACGACGCGGTACAGGCAGATGACGTTCTTTCCGAGGACCATACCAGAATGGGAACAAGTTGCCTCAGGTTGTGACAGCTGAGTCACTGGACTGTTTCAAGTCCAGGCTGGCCTCCCATCTGTAGAACCTGAAACAACCCCCCCCCCCCCCCCCCCCTTCCCCCCGCCCCCCCCAACACTCCCCCCCCACCTTACCCTCCTCCTGACCACTATTCCCTAAAATCCCCCCCCCCCCCCCCACCCCCCTCCCCAAATCCTCACAACAGCGCAATCTTCGGCAATCTCCCCAAATATGACAAAACCATCAGCAAAATGATGTTGGTCGTGTAAAGGAAGAAGAAAGAAGAAGTCTAAACTTGTTTCAGAATGGACAGAGGCCAGTGCTGATTGCCCAAATCTCGACCTTTTTTTTCATGTGTGATCCAGGTATCAAGGTGAACATAACAATTTCAGTGGAGTTTGTGTGTGTGTGTGTGTGTGTGTGTGTGTGTGTGTGTGTGTGTGTGTGTGTGTTCAATTTAATGTCCTTCCACTGAAAGTGATTCAGACAATAGTAAGTGTGTGGGTGAATGAGAATAAGTGGATGTGTCTGTAACAAGGTTTACAAAAAAAATGTTATTAAAAATGTATCCCTTTTGCCCTTCGAATTGACATGTACCCACCTGGATCCTAATTATATAAACGAATAGATAAACTAGTAACAATGGACAATTGAATTACCAAATCAATAAATTAACAATTTTACAAATAAATACTCAGTGAACTATGCAATAAACCTTTACATACAGATTGAAGAACAGAATAATTGTTAATATGCTAGATAAAGACAAAGGAGTCGATCCATCAGTGAAACCATCAGTACCCAATTTCTTAAAAATGTCTTTGTTTTTGAAAGTGTCAATATATGATTGACACTTAAGGATTCACTGCACATACATCTGACATTGTTTACAATATTTTTGTTTTGATTGAATTTAAATGAAGTCTATGAATAAGACTCTCAATATCTCTAGATGAGCAAGTAAAACGCTTGGATGGTCTGTTTTTGTTGTCTCTCTGACATGTTGATTAAAACAGTTACGACTATACTGTATGTCTGTATTTAACAATAAGATTTTAGCGTTTTCGTGAGATTTTCTATTAATGATTGAATAGCATTCTGTTAATTCTAATGGAACATTAACAGACACAGCATCATTACTATTTTGGGCTGCTTGTTTTGCAGCTCGATCTACTCTTTCGTTTCCATATATGCTGCAGTGAGAAGGCACCCAGCAAAAAGTCACAGTAATTCCTTTGATTGAAAGAAGGTGTATTAAATGATTTATTTCAATTATCATATCTTGGCGTATGCGTGAATTGGGCAACTTTATTGAAAGAAGCGCTGCTTTCGAATCCGCACATATTAAAAGTTGACTGTTGTTGATGGGAAATCCAAGGACTTCAATATAGCAAATAGTTCTGCACTGTATATAGATAAGTTGTTACCAAGATAAAATAACTTTTGAATGTGTAAACAAGGGATTACAAAGGCTGCTCCTGAATTTGAATTATCAAGCACTGAACCATCCGTATATATTTTTAAATGATTATTGTAATTATTTTCTAAATGAGAGCATACGTGAGTTTTTAAAAGAATAGGTGAGTCATTTTTTGATAAATCTGTGTATTCTGTATCAAAGATTGCTGTTGATTGTTCCCATTTTGGCACTGGAGAAAACGTTGGATTTTTAGCAATGTAATTTTGATCTGTATTAGTGTGTGTGTGTGTGTGTGTGTGTGTGTGTGTGTGTGTGTGTGTGTGTGTGTGTGTGTATGTGCGCTTGTGTGTGTGTGTGTGTGTGTGTGTGTGTGTGTGTGTGTGTGTGTGTTGCTTTTGAATATGGTGCTTGTGCACAGTATGTGTGTGTGTGTGAGAGAGAGAGAGAGAGAGAGAGAGAGAGAGAGAGCAGTGCTTGTGCATGGTGTGGGTATACATTGTGTGTGTGTGTGTGTGTGTGTGTGTGTGTGTGTGTGTGTGTTTGTGTAGTGTTTGTGCATGGGTGTGTGTGTGTGTGTGGTGCTTTTGCATGTGGTTCTGTGTGTGTGTGTGTGTGTGTGTGTGTGTGTGTGTGTGTGTGTTGCTTTTGAATATGGTGCTTGTGCACAGTATGTGTGTGTGTGTGTGTGTGTGTGTGTGTGTGTGTGTGTGTGCCCAAATGTATGTCAGTCAACTATAACTGGCATTTATTGGCAGTAGTGTGGGATCCTGATCCTTCTGTCCGTAGGTTCTGTGGTGTGGTGTATTCTCGGCGACACCGGTGTATTTTTCAGTTGGTAGTGTGCTTTCATCATCTGGGTGTGCCTTTTGTAGCTCAGTCCTATCTTTAGCAAATCTTAAATAAATGTTAGCGAACCACCCAGAGAAACGTGGACAAACGAGTCACAAGACAAAAAACACAACGCGTTTCGACCTCATAGGTCTTCATCAGGTGAAACAAAAACAAAAAAAATAACGAAAATGCACTTAGCTTTGATCGCTTCAGATTGCTTCTGAGTTCAGCGCAAGGAAGAAGGTGTTGAATGAGCTGCCTGTAGGTACATGTCCTATGGTGACTAAGGCAAAAAGAAGAAGACCAAGGCAAACAAAACACGGTGCACGCACGCACGCACACACACACACACACACACACACACACACACACACACACACACACACACACACACACACACACACACACACACACACACACACACACACACACACACTGTGCACAAGCACCATATTCAAAGCAACACACACACACACACACACACACACACACACACACACACACACACACACACACACACACACACACACACACACACACACACACACACAGAACCATATGCAAAATCACCACACACACACACATCTTTATCAGTTACTTTTTTTTTTTTTTTTTTTGGTGTGGTTGGTTTTGTAATGTTTTACTTACTACCTTCTGTGGTGATGACTTTTTATCAATCGCACTTAGTTCATGAGTGAACCAAACCACATGTGTGAAAGAAAACTGACAGAATAATTGGAAGTTAAACTTAGTGTTGTTATTGTTAGTTCATCTCTGCTAAACAAGACCAATTCCCAAGAGGCTTGCAAGATGTGCAGACTGATGCTGTGGATAATGTGTAGTTCCATCTTCTTTCCCGCGTTACCTGGGGCTGGAGTGCCCTCTATGATATGGGTTGCTAAACATTTTATGCATTGTCAAGCTTTATTGTGAATACAGATGTTTGTCCTGAAGTTCAAAGGATACTAACACCAGTTTTTGTGGTATTTCATTGTGATTTTAGTGCTACAGTTTGTTTATGTTCTGAAAGTGTCAGTTTTTCAAACAAAACATTCATCATTATGTATGTATATTTTTGGTCTACTCATTACAAACAAAATCAAACTATTGTGATGTCTGGCTGTAGCCAAGGATATAACAAGAAAATTTCCCAAGTATCTAAGATATATGTCAAGAATTGTCCTACCTTTTAAAGAGTGAAGAAGCTCCGTGGTGCATTCCATGTCATGTGCCAGTCACAGTGAAACATGTTCTTTTGGAGTGTTGGGACTTGCACGATGTGAGACACAAACATTTTACAGCAGAGTCCATGAAAATCCTGTTCAGAGATGTCCCACCTGACGTGATCTTTGTGTTTTTGAGAGAGATTAACATTTTTCATCTGATTTGAGGTTTTACGAAGAAAAGATTTTAAATGAGTTTCTGGTGTGCTTCTAGAAGATATTTAAAGAGATGTGTGAAAAGTTTGTTTGTTTTTTTTATGACTGGTGAGTTGATTTTAATGTGGTGACAGCCCTGATGTGGCCCTTTGCGGTCGGCTGGGCTATATAGCAACATTATCTTATCTTATCTTATCTGTCAAATTGAAAGAGCAGTGGGCTTATCAGTGAACCTACCTAAGAAAACAAAATTGTGTCCCTTGATACCTGGATTGTACTGTACCCCAGAAATGCATAAATTTATCATATAAACAGCAATTGTGGGTTGTAAATTCACTACCAAATATTTACACAGGTGTTCAGTAAACACTAAAACCACTTTTTACTGGGTTTGTATGTTTTTTGTCTTGCTGCTGTGGGGTTTTGTATGCTTGCAAAAATATGATAAAAAAAAAAGTTGAATTATAAGATTATTTATTATACTATAATGAACAAAATCAAATATTATTTGCAGATAAGATTATTTATTATACTCATAATGAACAAAATCAAATATTATTTGCAGATATTATAGCCCTGGGTATAAGAAAAAAACATGCCAAAAATCTAAGAGATATCTGTACAAATAAATAAGCACTGATCAAATTAGTGAACCTACCGCAAAAAGTCAAATTTTGCTCTGGCACACAGAAGTACAAAACTGATACAAAATAGCAGCAGTTAAGGGGTTTTAAGCCCGCAACTGTTTGAAACGTTTTGTGACCCAAACCAGCCCAATTTGGAGTGGATTTGCCAACAGTGTGTTGACGCCAGAAACGAGGTACAGGCAAGGCACGACCCACATATTGACAAATTACTGGACCTGATACTGCTGTGTGTGTGCTCACAGCGCTCATCTGGAGAATCTAGAAGAAAAAACCCTCTTGGCGAAAACTTAAAAAAAAAAATTTTTTTTTAAATGAAGAAGTAGTTGACAGGAAACTGACCGAAGCCGCGGAGGAGCAGAGAGAGGTGGAAAAGAGGAAGAGAAATCTCATCATAGTGAACCTGAAAGAGAGCTGATATCAAAGAGAGGATTGAAGACGACCTGTCTGCTGCCAAGAAACTGCTGGGGAAGCTAGTCACTTTGGATGAGGAGGATGTAAGTAACCCAATCACACTGGGCAAAGAAGGTGGGAATAAACCAAGATAGATGAGAGTCACTAGCAAGACGGAACAAGAAGCAAGAGATCCAGAAAAAGGGCCCTGAACTGAACAAAGACGTGAGGGACAAGGGCAAGAGAGTCTTTGTGAATCCGGACTACACCATGAAAGAACGCGAGACCCATAAGATGTTGAGGGATGAGTTAAGAAAAAAAACGCGTTAAAGACGGTGGGAAAAAAAAACTTAGCAATACGCCAAGGAAAGATAGTGACCATAAAACTAAGAAACATTAAACAAGTGGGGTAGTTTTGCTCCCATAAGGAAACTTAACACAGAGTAATTTTTATTCAAGACTGGCACAGCCCTTTTAAACTTGAATAAAGTCAGACAAATACAAAGACGAACAATCTAATAGTGGGGGGAAAGACAAGCGCAGGCCAATAACTAAATTGTCTTCGTAGTAATGACTTGGCAAAAAACTTTGGACTTTAGGGTGGGAGGAGGTTGAAAATGTAAAAACTGGGAACTGAAATTAAGAAAATATATCAGATATGAAAACTCTTCACTGGCTGCATAAGGGAACCATCGCAATCCCTTTTAAAGGCAGATATATTTGTATTGCCTGCTCCGAGGCCTTTCGTCCGCTAGGTCGGAACTCATCAGGGAGACACGGCAGGTTGTATCTGCGCTCCTGGTGTCAAATAGAGACACACCACTGTCTATAATACTGTGGTGTTCTCACCACGAAGGGTGGAAAAAAAAAGAATCCAATAGCACCCCCGAAGCAGCCAGCGAAGAGTAGTAAAGGAAACCAAACGAAAGTGTGGGGGAGGAAAAAAGTTGCTGAAAAACTACAGATATTATGCAAAAATAGTATAAAATGTAGGGGGGCAATCTTTGAGCCTACGCTTGAGGATCCACCAAAGGATGCAAGGGAGATCAAAAGACAAACACAAAGACAGACAGAAATAAATACAAATAACCTCGATTTAATCAAAACGAAATTGGAAATGAAATGAGGCAGGGAACAGTAAACAACAAACAGTAAAAACCACTTGTTTACTGTTTGTTGTTTACTGTCCCTGCCTCATTTCATTTCCAATTTCATAAAACCAATACGCCAAGGAAAGATAGTGACCCTAAAACCAAGAACGACCCATGACAGGACTGGTACAAGAAACACTGGTGGGAGTGACAGGGATTGACTGGATCAAGGACAGGTACATAGTGTGAATAAAAACAAACAAAAATGGAAGAATGAATGGTAAGACGGGGAGTCGTGAGAGTGCAAGGTATGGAGTGAATGGATGCTCGGTACTGTACACCAATATGGACAGCTTTCTGACAAAAAAGATGAGGTTTTTTTTTTTTGGGGGGGGGTGGGGGTGGTGGTGGTTTGGTTTACGAGAATACACGAAATTAAATCTAGTATAATTGATCTCACTGAAATAAAACCCAAGAATGCTAAGAATTTTATCGAATCAGAATACCATATTCCAAACTACGATATGTTCTTAAGTAACAAAATAAGTAGAGGGTAGCATTATATACAGAGAAATCCTTAAACGCACGTGAATGTGAAGAAGAACTAAACACATCTGAGTTCCAGGAAAGTGTATGGTGCACATTTAATACCAATGATAGAAACACAGTACTTATTACTTGGCTGCATCTATAGAAGTCCTAACGAGAGTTCTGAAGCTAATGATGAAAAAATGTTTGACCGGTTAAAATCTGATATAATGTCAAGATTTGACAAAGTATTGATTTATGGGTGATTTCAATTACCCCTTTGTCAGTTGGGATGGAAAGTGATCAGGGGAGAAAGGGGAGCAAATTATGGGAAAAAAAATCAGTGATGCATACTTGATTCAGAAAGTTAACAAACCAACAAGGAGGAGACCAGGACAGAAACCCAACTTTGGATGACTGGATTTTGGTGAATGAAGATAATCTTATTTCAGATATTACACACCAGGGATCCAGTTGGAAAAAGTGACCATGATGTATTGTCCTTTGAATTTTATGTAATAACAACAAACTACAACATGAAACCAAAGGCAAGATATACTTTCAATGTAAACAAAGGAAATTATAACTAACTGAGAAGTATTATAAGTAACCACGATTGGACAACTATGGACCAAATGAATGTAGAAGATACCTGGAATCACCGCAAAGGAGTACTAACAACAGGTATGGAAGATGCTCTCTCCAAAAGTGAAAATAGGTTCGGTGGAAAAAACATAAAGCCGATATGGATGGATGGAAAAGCATTTAAAACAATCAGAAAGAAATATAAGATGTTCAAAAGATACTTGTGCACCAAATCAGGACGGGATTATCTAAGATATATTAAAATAAGGAATTTAAGCAACAGACTTGTTAAGAGAAGCCGTAAAAAATTACGAAAGAGAAATTGGTAAAGAAAGTAAAAGTAACCCCAAAATGTTCTGGAAATATGTTACTGAAAAGATAAAAATAAACACTGGAATAGGCGCATTCAAAAGGAAAGATGAAAGTTTGTAGATAACGATAAAGAAAAGGCAGAAACCCTAAACGACTTTTTCTAGCGTTTTTACACATGAGGACCTAAGTAGCGTCCCAAACTTACCAGAGTGTTCCCGATCTGATTGTGTATCTATATGTGATGTAAGGGTAACCATGCATGCAGTTAAAAGCAAATTGAAAGAGTTACACCTTAACAAGTCTCAAGGTCCCGATCTCTTTCCACCACGAGTGTTAAAAGAAGTAAGTGGTGAGATAGCTAGTCCACTATGTAATATATTTAACAAATCCTTAGAAACAGGGACCTTGCCTACAGATTGGAAGACTGCAGAGGTCACAGCTATATTTAAAAAAGGTTCCAAAACAGATCAGGTAATTACAGGCTGGTGAGCTTGACTTGTATTGCATATAAGATTTTAGAGAGCTTTGTAAGGGATGGGGTAGTTGCTCATTTTACTGAAAATTACTTATATGCTAAATGCCAAAATGGATTTAGGAAAAAGAGATCATCATGTGTCACACAATTACTAGAAGTAATCGACAACCTAACAGAATTGGTAGATAATGGGGAACCAGTTGATATAATGTACTTGGACTTTAGAAAGGCATTTGATTCTGTCCCCCATGAAAGGCTGATAACTAAACTAAAAGCATATAACCAGCCGCCGTGGCGAAGTGGTTAGCGTCGCGGACTCCCGGCTGGGAGGTCGTGGGTTCGAATCCCATCAGAAGTCATGTGTTTTTTTTCTGCCTCGACCGGCTCCTACCCAGAGTTGAGTTGCTGCGGACTCAGTTGGGAAGACTGGGACCACACAGTCGAGTTTCATCCACTTAATGGATGCGTTTCTGAGAGTGTTGCTCAAATTTCCTGACCAACACTGCAGGTGTCTGTATCTCTCGGGCCTGGTTGACGCCAGGATATATATTATGAAAGGAAGCGTAGAGTACAGCCCTGTCATGTAGTCTCAGACCGAAATGGAAATCCGTAGCATCATCATAATCATCCTCATTCTCATCGATCAGCATTAAAAAAAGTCTCAAATTCTGTGGCCCTTCATGCCCTGCTCTCATGGTGACCTCAGTTTCCATGTCCTCTCCACGTCTTTGGCCTTGGTTTGGTTCCGTCGGGGTCACCGGTATCGGCGGGTCCATGGGGGCTGTCGTTGGACGGACGTGGTGGCGCCCTCCGGAGGGAGAGCTCACTCGCGCCGGCTCCGCGACTAAGCAATTATTGTCGTCAGTAGGGGGCTTAGTAGGTGGTGTCCTGCGTATGTTAGATCAGAACAGGCGCCACTGAACACCACTGAAGTGACTCGGCGGCAGTGCAGTGTCTCCTCCGGTGGGTTGCCTCTTGACGACTTGACATTGACTGCTGCCTGTGGATTGCCGGTGCCGGGGCTGCGGCGGGGCCGATCGGGCCGTGGCTGTGGACAGGGTGTCGGAATGAGCGGCGTGGGTGCACTGCCTCTGAGGTGGCGCAGAGGTTGGGACAGCAAAAAAAAAAATAAAATAAAAATAAAAAAAAAAAAAAAATAAAAATAAACTAAAAGCATATGGAGTAAATGGTAATGTTCTAAACTGGATCAGAGGTTTTCTTAAAGGAAGTTCACAATTAGTGAGAGTGGGAGAAGAGAGATCCAAGACATCTGAGGTCCTAAGTGGAGTTCCAAAGGGTAGTTTCCTAGGGCCCATATTATTCACTGTGTTCATTAATGATTACTGGACCTGACTCAAACCACATGCAAATATTTGCAGATGACACGAAAATATATGATAAGGCGCCAAACAGCACAAAGATCCAGCAGGATATAAACAAGCTATAAGAATAGTCAGATGAATGGAAACTTTACTTCAGTGTAGCAAAATGTAAGGTGATGCACACTGGCAAAAAGAATAAACAGTTTGAATATACTATGATTGTGAACGACGAGTTGCAGAAAAAAAATACATGTGATGTAGAAACAGATCTGGGAGTAACCTTTGATAAAGATCTATCGTTTGATCCTCACATCCAGAGAGTTTGTGAACAAAGCAATTTCAGATGATGGGACTCATCAGGAGAACTTTTACCTTTCTAGAAAAAGGAGACATTTGTGAAGTTATTTAAAGCATTTGTTAGGCCCCATTTCGAATACTCTAATGTAATTTTGAGCCCCCATCTCAAGAGACAGTCAAAAATGATAGAAAATGTACAAAGGCAGGCTACTAAAATCCTGAAAGAATGTAGTAATCTAAAATACAAAGAAAGATTACATTATCTCCAATTACACTCACTGAAAGGGAGGAGGATCACAGGAGACGTAATCCAATTTTTGAAAATATTCCATAATTATAATGATGTTAATGTGTGCATGCGCTTTTCAAATTCTCAGAAGTGGGTTGCACGAGAAATAATGAAGGCAAGATTTTTATCAGACATTGCCATACAAACAAAAGAAAGTCTTGTTTTGCTTTCAGGATTGCTAATTATTGGAATGCACTGCCTACTAACACCAAATATGCACCTGACATCAACAGCTTTAAAAAAAAACTCCCAGATGAAGACCCTAAATTGAAAGATCTTTTCTTAAGTGTGGATTGAATATAATGTTATTTATAAGATAGGCATGCAACCAGACAGAAATAAAATTGAAAAATAATGAGGGAACGCAAATAGGCCGTAAAGCCAAAAAGCCGCCGTCCCTACTACTACTACTACTTTACTACTACTACTTTACAATGGGTATGTCGGCAATGTCTTGATGATCAAGACCAAATCAAATCAAGGCAGGCAGGATAATACACTAGATAAAATACTCGATCTCATCCCGCTAGTTCACTCCTTAAGTGCTCGGCTTGAAAGTCTGGAAAAGGGGGTTGATGGGCAAAAAGTTGGAGGAAAAGATTAAGGAGGAGGTTGTGGACAGGAAACTAGGTGAAATGTTGGAAGAAAAGTTGGAGGTGGAGAAGAGAAAAAAAGAACGTTGTTATTGTGAACCTGGAGGAGAGCGCTAAAACGGTCAATTCAGAGAGAAAAGAGGAAGATCTCGAAGCTGCCAAATCCCTGCTTGCCAAACTTGTTGATGTTGAGGCAGATGATGTTACAGAACCTGTCTGGCTGGGAAGGGAGGGGGGAAATAAACCAAGGATGTTGAGAGTTACACTTAAAACTGAAAAAAAAAAAAAGAGAGAGAGAGATCGTTAGAAAGCTCCAGAACTGAACAAGAACGTCCCAAACAGCAAAGACAGAATTTATGTGAATCCTGATTACACCAAAAAGCAAAGAGAAATCAATCAGGCTCTCAGAGTTGAGAAAAAAAAAAAAAAGAAGTGAGGCAGGCGAACATAACCTAGCAATAACTTGAATAAGAAACGGTAAAATTGTGGTTCTGACAAAGGGGGCTAGTAACAACCAACGAACAGGTGGAGGCCCAGAGTCAAACCATGTAAATAGTGTAAATAGTAGACAGAAAAAAAAAGATTTTTTTTTAGGGAAAGGAAGAAGAAGGGGTTACAGTTTTCTACTCAAATGTTGATGGTTTACTGAATAAAGAAAAAAAAAGTTTTTTTTTAAATTTTTTTTTTTTTTTACAAGAATAGAAATCAAACCTAGTGTTATAGCACTGACGGAAATAAAACCGAAACACCCAACTGTTTTGAATGAATCAGAGTTTACCATCCCTAATTATGACATGTTTGTAAACAAAAATCATGTTTGTAAACAAAAATCAGTTAAGTGGTGTAGCATTATATGTTGAGAAGTCAATGAATGCGCAAGAGTGTGAGGAAAAATGTGTGCGAATTCAGGAAAGTGTGTGGTGTTAAGTCGAAAGTGTTCAAGATGGTAAAATTTTGTTTGGATGTATTTACCGAAGCCCAAACACTAGCAGTGAAGAAAATGATCGGAAATTATTTCAAATACTTAAATCTGATGTGGTATCAAAGTATACTAAGGTGTGCATTATGGGCGACTTTAATTTTCCAGGCGTCCATTGGGATGGAAAATGGACAGGAGAAAAAAAAAAATGACAGTGTTAAACAAAATGTGCTGCTAGATTCCTTTTTGAAACAGAAGGTAAACAAACTGACAAGGAGGAGAGTTGATCAAATCCTACATTGGACGACTGGATACTTGTAAGCGAAGATAATCTTATTTCGGACATTGTACATCTTGACCCAGTGGGTAAAAGCGACCATGACGTTTTGGCATTTCAGCTTCACATTTCTAAAAAAAAAGTAAAAAAAAAAAAAAAAAAAAAAAGAAAAAGAAAAGTTAAGTAGATTTACAAACTTAGCAAGGGTGATTATCATAAGCTTAGAAAGATTGTTAAAGATCATGATTGGTCTGTGATGTTAAAAAAAATTAGTGAAGAGATTTGGAACTACATAAAAAGATTACTGCATAATGGTATGGAGAAATGTATCCCTAAAGTTAAAGTTAGGGATACTAAAAAAAAGTACAACCTGTATGGATGAATAAGACAGCGTTCAGATGTATCAAAAAGAAATATAAACTGTTCAAAAGATACCTTACCACTAAATCAGGTTATGCTTATCTGAAATACATAAATGAAAGAAACAAATGTAAAAAGCTGTTAAACAGAATAAGAAGAGATTATGAGAAGCAGATCGCCAAAGAAGGTAAAATAAATCCAAAAAAGGTTTGGAGGTATGTGCAACAGCAAATGAAAATGAGTTCAGGTATAAGTGCATTAAAGAGACCTGATTGTACAATTGTGGTGGACGACATGGATAAGGCTCAAATGTTAAATTATTTTTTCAAGTGTTTTTCCCCAAGAAAACTTATGCGACATTCCGGACTTGAGAGAAGGTTGTTATTTAATGGCGTAATGTTAACAGAAATTTGAGTAACTCCCAGAGCTGTGGAGAGTAAATTAAAACAACTTAACCCAAATAGGCACAGGGTCCTGATTTATTGCCACCAAGGGTATTAAAAGAGCTTTGTGAAGAACTATCTGTTCCACTGTGTTCATTTTTTGATAAGACACTTGAAACTGTTGTACTGCCTGAAGACTGTGAAACGGCAGAGGTGACAGCGGTTTTTAAGAAAGGTACAAAATGTGAACCGAGCAACTACAGACCTGTAAGTCTTACTTGTATCTTATGCAAGGTTTTAGAAAGTGTTGTCAGAGACTCAGTAGTCTCCTGTTTTACAGATAATAATAATTTATATTGTAAATGTCAACATGGTTTTCGAAAAAAAAAACACACACACATGATCATGTGTCACACGGCTGTTGGAGGTTATGGAGGATATAACAACAATGTTAGATGGTAGACAAGGAATTGATATCATATACATGGATTTTAGAGAAAAAGCTTTTGATATGGTTCCGCATAAGAGACTCCTTATAAAGCTAGCAGCATATGGTATTGGCGGCACCTTATTAAAATGGATCAAGAACTTTCTGAGTGATAGAACTCAACAAGTCAGAGTAGGGGCAGCCAAATCAAATAAATGTAATGTACTTAGGGGTATCCCTCAAGGTAGTATACTGGGACTGGTTCTTTCACATTTTCTATAAATGATCTACCAGATAACCTTGTCAGTCCATATAAAATATTCGCAGATGATACTAAGATTTACAACTGTGCATCAAAGAGTACTTGTATTCAAAACGATATCTACAAACTGGAAGAGTGGTCTGAGTCGTGGATCTGTATTTCAATATGACCAGTGTGGTGTATTGCATGTCGGGAATGATAATCAGAATAATGAATACAAATGATGGAGAATGATGTTTATCACCAAGCAGAGGTTCTTACTGGAGAAAAAAACTTGGGTGATACCTTCGATAGCAGGTTGTCATGACCCCAACTTACAGAGAGTGGTAAATAAAGCTAACCAAATGTTAGGTATCATGAAGATAAGTTTTACTTATTTAGATAAAGATACTTTTTTAAAAATTATACAAAGCTTTTGTCAGGCCACATTTGGAGTATGCTAATGTGATTTGGAGCCCATTTTTTAAAGCGTCAATCAATAATGTTAGAAAAAGTTCAAAGACGAGTACCAGATTCCTAAAGCATTGCAAAAAAATAATAAATAATAATAATAATAATAATAATAATGTATAATACTTATATAGCGCATTTCTTGTTATACAACTCAAAAACTTATCATATAATGAAAGATTGAAATATTTGAATCAGCACTCGCTGAGGGGGAAGAAGGATCAGATGTGACCTAATTCAAGTTTATAAGATCTTTAATGGCTATGATGATATTGACATTGAGACTTTCTATTCTGTTGCACAACTAGCGAGTACTAGAAAGTCTGAAGGAAAGATTTTTACAAAGCACTGTAACACTAATCAACGTAAATTTTCATTTTTATACAGAGTTGCTAACCACTGGAACGAATTACCTGCTACCATTAAATTTGCACCTGATATTAATACTTTCAAGAATTTTCTAGATAATGATTCAAAATTTAGAGAACTGTTTTATGATTATGATGGATTACAATGAAGATATTGATTAATTGTAGCATGCCATCTGACCCAAAAAAAAAGTGAAGAAATTTAGAGGGGACATATGATAGACCGCGAGGTATAGGCTAATGAAGCCAGTCACTACTACTACTACTACTACTACTATTAGACCTTCAGAAAGGTCAAGGTCGCTCGCTCGTCAGGGAAGAGTTTTCAGAGCTCCGATTTTTCTTAGTTAAATTTTCCAGTTTTCTTGTTTAAAGAAAGAATTTTTAGTTGTTTTCTGTGTTATAATAAACTCGTTAATAAATTGGAGCCGAAAATGAAGAAAATTGGTTGTTCTTTTCAGAATATTCATTGAAAATTTCCAGAATTTACCCATCACAGAACTTCTGAATCACTCAGCACTCAAAATGTCTGAACAATTCACTTTGTAAACTAACCATCGTGTTTACTGATTTTCATCATAAGTTTTCTTTGGATATTCATTGTAATCTTGAATGCACCTTTCGTAGTAAAAAAAAATGTTCATTTTGCGCTTGGATTGTGAATTTTTATAACATTTCAACAAACAGAGAGGGGGGTTTTTGCATTTTGGTTCTCTTTTGGTGGTTCTCCGTCTGCCCCAGAGCATCGTGGAGGCCACAACCATAACAACTTTTGTGTCAGGGGCCTCCAGACTCACTAAACAGGTATGTGTGTATGTGTGTGTGTGTGTGTTTACGCCGACCTCCTCCCAAGTGACAGAATAATCAACTGGTTGATTGCTGTCGCTTTCCTGGAAGAACTGTTACTTTCGTTTTTGAGTTTTTTTTTTTTTTCCGATTTGGTTAAAGATAGTCGAGATAAGCGCGCGAAGAGGTGGAGGGTCAAAACATAGTCACAATCAGAGAAAAACAAGTTGGCCTGACTGAGACAAAAGACAAGGTACAATGTCATGAGCTGATGCTGGTGCTACAAAGTTCTTTACATGCATGAAATGCGAAAGTACAGTGGGGGAGGATCAGGATGGCATTGCTTGCCATGACTGCGATCGTTTGGCACATAAAGAGTGCACTGCACTCACGGAAAGAGAATTCAGCTTTTTGTGTGAAGAACAATCTCGAATTCAGTGGGTGTATATGATGGATGTCTCGAAGGTGAAAGGGAAAAAAGAGCCCTGTTGGATTTATTGCTAAGCCTTTTCCAGTCCTTTGAGAAAAGGATTGGAGCAATTGAAAAAGCAGGAACGACAGAGATGCTTGAAAAAAAAATAGAAGAGGTGGTGGAAAAGAAACTGGCTGAGAGGTTCGAAGAGAAAGATGAGAAAGAAAAAAGAGAGTCAAACCTCATTATCTTTAATTTACAAGAGAGTGATAAAACAAATAAAAATGACAAAATGGCAGACGATGTGAACAAACTGAATAAAATAGTGGACCAGATCTGCCCAGAGCTGAAGGATATAAAAGATAAGTTCATAGACCCTGTCAGACTTGGGCCTGTAGGAGGAAGTAGGCCGCGCCTCCTGAGAGTGAGGTTATACAAAAAAGAAATGAAAACTAAATCCTGAAGATGCTTACAAAATCAATAAAGGGAAGACCGAACAAAAGGATAAAATGTACGTAAATCCTGATTACTCACCAAGAGAGAGAGCACATGAAACAGTTAAGAGAGGAGATGAAACAGAGTTGAAAATGGGGAAACAAAGTTACAGATCAGAAATAGGAAAATTGTGAAAAGATCACCCACACCTGGACAGGGTGAGTAATCCAGAAATTGAGACAAGAAGGAATCCTACAAGAAAAAGTAAATATTCTGAAGAATAAATATACAGTTGTTTTCAAATCAAAATTTTCCAATACAAGTTTTATATACTAACATTGATGGATTATTAAATTTAAAAAAAAGGTGAATTTCTCGGTTTAATTGATGATAAGAATCCTGATATTATATCCATTACTGAGGCTATTCCCCAAAATTTGAAAGATTTCAACAATTCAGAATTCGCTATACCTGGTTATGATTTGTTTATAAGTAATAAATTCTCTAAAAGAGGTGCCTTTTTATATGTTAAGTGATACTTATGTGCTCACGAATGTAAGGGACTAAATGATATGGATTTTGAAGAAAGTGTCTGGGTTCAATTCAAAAGTAAAGAAAACTTGACTGTTTTATTTGGAAACATATACAGAAATCCAGCTTCGTCACAACAAAATGATGAAAAACTATTTAAACTTCTGAAAATGGAAACAATACAGTCTTATGATGATGTGTGTATTACGGGTGATTTTAATTATCCTGATATTGATTGGAAAGGTACATGGTCAAATGAGAGAGATCAACACTTTATAGAGAGTCTAAGGGGTGTATATCTTACTCAAGTGGTACAAAATCCAACAAGGAAAAGACTAAATCAGAAAGAGAATATATTAGACTTAGTTTTGGTTAAAGATGAAAGAGTAATTGCAGATATTGATAATAGTGCCCCAGTTGCAAAAAGTGATCATGAGGTTTTATAATTTTTTCTTTACATAGAGGGGGAAGAAATCCAAAAAGGGCGAATATGGATATGATTTCAATAAGGGTGACTATGAAAATTTAAGAAAGGATTTGGGTATGATAAATTGGTGTGAAAGTACCCTCTTGGATGTGGAAGAGAGTTGGAAAATGATCAAGAACACTATTCATAAGTGTATTGATAAATATATTCCCCAAAAAGAGTGTTCAACACATATATTGAAAAAACCAATATGGTTGGATAAAAAAGCATGGAGGAAAGTTACAAAAAACAAAAATGCTTATAAAAGATTTATGTGCACTAAACAATGTAGTGAGTATATGAAGTATATAAGGAAGAGGAATAAATGTGAAAAAAAATAAAAAGAAAAGAAAAAGAATCGTCGTGCTTTCAGAGCACACATCGACGACCCACAGTCAACAGCAAAGAACAACATGCTGAGAAACACCCGCAGAAACATCCAGCAAAAACTGCGCCAGATGCAAGACTCCTGGCTGAGCAACAACTACTGAACGTGGTGGATAAGTTCACCTACCTAGGCAGTACTCTGTCCAGAAACGTTGTCATGGATGATGAGGTGAATATCCGGCTCGCCAAAGCTAGTGCCGTTTTTGGCAGACTCCACAGAAACATGGAACAGGAGAGGCATCGCCCTAGAGACCAAGATCAAGGTGTATCGGCCATAGTTCTCACCCACACTGCTCTATGGCTGTGAAACATAGACGGTTTACCAGTGTCACGCCAGGAAACTGAACCATTTCCACACCACCTGCCTCAGAAGACTCATGGGCACTAAGTGGCAAGATAAGATTCCAGACACTGAGGTCCTCACTCCTGCTGGCCTGCTTAGCACCTTCACCATCCTGATGCAGTCACAGCTTCGCTGGGCAGGTCATGTAGTTTGCATGCCAGACCATCGGCTGCCAAAGAAACTATTGTTTGGCAAACTACTACAACAACGAAAACGCTCTCATGGAGGCCAGAAGAAACGTTTCAAAGGCAACCTCAATCTTCCCTGAAGGCCTTCAACATCAGCCACACAACATGGGAGCAGACTGCCCAGGACAGAGACGGATGGTGATCAGTTGTCTGCAAAGGTGCAGAAACCTGTGAAAGTAACAGGATTGCTGCAGCTGAGCAGCGCAGGATGATCAGGAAGACCAGCGCCAACAGATCTCCAACTGCCGCCACGATCCCCAGTTCACACTGTGATAGGTCTTCCCATGCACAGATCGGCCTGACCAGCCATCTACACACTCACACCCGATCCCAGGATGACTAGATGGTCTTCGTCGTCTCGACGGACAAACGACAAACAAACTTTGCAGAGTCACCGTGAAACGTTGATCGAAGAGAGAATATGTGTGTGTGGTGATAATTACTGGCATGATACTTAATCCTGCACAGCTCATATACTTGTCTGAATATTGCTTTACATAAACTGTTGATGTGGTAAGACCCATAAAGATTATCATCAAGAGAGAAAGAGTTGTGGGGGTAAGGGGGGGTGGAAGAGTTTCCTGTTCCCATCCTCTTGTCTTTGAAATTCAGAGGGGTGGGAGTGGAGATCTGATCGCTGTAGAGGAGATAAAGCGAGGGGTGGAAGGGGGGTTGAGGAGGAGAGGGGATGAGTGGATTAACTGAGTGTAAGGGGAAGGAGGGATAATGCGAAAGAGCTCGGGGTTGGGGGAAGAGGGCACAGATTTGATAGGAAGGGAGAGTTCTCGCCCTTCAAGGGGAGGCTACTACCGCGACTAACTCTCAAACACTGTTTTCAGATGGACGCAAACACTAGGAAACTGGACACAGCTGAGATGAGACGGCAACGGTTCCATGCCAACCACGACGATGAAGACGCCGTTGGGTAAAAGTAAGAAACTACAGATCTGGGACCACTGCTCGACCACGCCATGGCGACAGTTTCCGCCTGTCTGTGGACACACCAGCAGGTACAACGGACCCTTCCCCAACTTTTCGGAAACCGGTTGAAGTTGGGAGTTTCAGTCAGGACGCCAGGAGAACGTTTCACCACGACAGACGACAGCTGCGCTTCTTCGTGAAGCCAGCAAAAGCCGACCCTGGCTTTGACTTACGGCGTGGTTATGCCACAATGATACAGAAGAACGAGACGGTGAAAGAATACTTGGACGACATGCTGCGGTGTGGTTGATGAAGAACAAGGCGAAGTTTTCCCTGCATAACAAGGGGCAGAGCTCAGAGAGGCATCGGGCAAATGCGACACGGCCATTGACAGGTGTTGTAAAATAGTGTTTCCCTGATCCTTGATAGCTGGGGTAACAACAAATCTCATTCACTGTAATGTCCTCTTAGTCATACGCTTTGTTCCTTACACTTTCCAACTCACCTCAGTGGAACTTATCCTGTTTGATCTTGTCACAGCACCTTCATGGGATACTTTCAGTGGGAAACTGCACACACCCACATTCTAAGGCAAAATTCTAGTGTCGGGGGCCCATTTCATGTTGGTCTCATTGATTTGCACTTTTACGGAGAATAGCCATTCAGTCTGTGAGAGCACCGATCAGTGCTTAAAGAGGAAGGGATGGGGGTGGGGGCATTGAGCGTTTAAGCTTGGAAATATTGTCCATTCTGAAACTGTCAGAGCTGTTGCCACTATGCTTCTGCCACCTTCCCCATGAAATGGGTAGTGGGACCAATACGAAGAAATTCTCTTAAATAATTTTTTTTTTTTTTTTTTTTTTTTTCTGTCCCAACCTCTGCGCCACCTCAGAGGCAGTGCACCCACGCCGCTCATTCCGACACCCTGTCCACAGCCACGGCCCGGTCGGCCCCGCCGCAGCCCTGGCACCGGCAATCCACAGGCAGCAGTCAATGTCAAGTCATCAAGAGGCATCCCACCGAAGGAGACACTGCACTGCTGCCGAGTCACTTCAGTGGTGTTCAGTGGCGCCTGTTCTGATCTAACATACGCAGGACACCACCTACTAAGCCCCCTACTGACGACAATAGTTGCTTAGTCGCGGAGCCGGCGTGAGTGAGCTCTCCCTCCGGAGGGCGCCACCACGTCCGTCCAACGACAGTCCTCATGGACTCGCCGATACCGGTGACCCCGACAGAACCAAACCAAGGCCACAGACGTGGAGAGGACATCGAAACTGAGGTCACCATGAGAGCAGGGCATGAAGGGCCACAGAATTTGAGACTTTTTTTTTATGCTGATCGATGAGAATGAGGATGATTATGATGATGCTACGGATTTCCATTTCGGTCTGAGACTACATGACAGGGCTGTACACTACGCTTCCTTTCATAATATATCCCGGCGTCAACCAGGCCCGAGAGATACAGACACCTGCAGTGTTGGTCAGGAAATTTGAGCAACACTCTCAGAAACGCATCCATTAAGTGGATGAAACTCGACTGTGTGGTCCCAGTCTTCCCAACTGAGTCCGCAGCAAACTCAACTCTGGGTAGGAGCCGGTCGGGGCAGAAAAACCCACATGACTTCTGATGGGATTCGACCCACGACCTCCCAGCCGGGAGTCCGCGACGCTAACCACTTCGCCACGGCGGCTGGTCCTCTTAAATAAATTTGACTTTCTAGAAAATTGCTAAAAACTGATTAGAACAAACAACTCCAGTTTAAGATAATCCATACTGATATAATGTAGAATCGAGTTACTTAGGGTGTTATTGAGAAGGATATGAGGTCTATAGCAATTTTATGTAATGAAGACAAGTAACTGGAACCTAAACAAAGGAAATATATCTCTTGAGTGGTTGATGTTGACACTGAAAAGATGTATTTACTCAGTCTACCTAAATTTTTATGGAAAAAAAAATCTCTTGAAATGCACAACATGCTAATTAATACATGATTTAAAAAAATTTCTTGAGAGATATAAATTTACATCAATTTAAAAAAAATTGACAGTGATCATCACAGTGGCACATGCAATACACTGAACAAAAGATAGCATTACACTGCTTTACATGGATGGGACATACAGAACCAGAAGGCCTGTGTGCACACTGCTTACTCCCTACACTGTTGTAACAGAAATATTTTAGGTAATGTGTTATGAATTCTCTGCTTTGTCTTCAGATTTGCTCAGTCTGGAGTACGCATTGCTTGATCTCAGTTTGATCAAAAGGATGCAGCATATATTGCATGTTCTTCCTATGGAATTAATGTAGTGAACAACAATATATGGCATAGTGGTCTTTTTTTTATTGCAGCCTCCATACAGACTTTGTGTGTTGGCGGCGCTTGCTGACCAAAATACTGTGCACACCTTATGAACGTCAGGATGACTGGAAGATCGCCGTCACCAAGTTCCGTGGAACGTACTTTCTCTGTGAGTTTGAAACAGAGATGAAGAAGAGGCAGGAGGAGCTGATGACTCCCCGTGAGAAGGAGATGTGCTACTGGGGCTGGAAATTTGAACAGTATGTCACGGCAGGTACAGGTCTTTTTTTCTTCTTCACACACATGCATGCATACACACACAGTCACATGTAATGCACACATCAGAACCACAGGGGGATGGGGTAGGGGGAGGGGAGAGGAGGAAGAGATATAGAAAAGATAAGGAAGTAACCAACCACTGTGGTGCTGTGGTTAGTGCTGCAGATTCAGGGCTGGGAGATTGTGAGTTTGATTCCCCACCAGAGCCATTTATTTGTGGGATATTTTGGCATGGACCAGCTCTATCTTGGGAGATTGAGACCTCACAGTCAAGTCTCGTGTACTTAATGGATGTGTCTGAGAGAGTGCTACTAAAATTTTCTGACCAACTCAGCAGATGTCGGGATATACCATGAAAGGAAGCATAGGTTATTGCTTTGTCATGTAGTCTGAGATCAGAATGGGACTACATCATTTTCATCATCCTCATGCTCATTGATAAACATGAAAAAAGGCCTGGTTTGCATCAAGAAAAACATCACAAAAGGAGGCATAGAGTACAGCCCTGTCATCTAGTTTCAGACTAGAACAGAAAAATTGTTGCAAAATTTTCATCATTCCCAACCTTATCTGTTAGCATAAAAAGCCTCAAATTCTGTGGCTGTAGATGCCATGCACCCATGGTGAGTGACCTGAGTTTCCATGTCCGTTCTGTGCCTGTGCTCATGGTGAGTTTGCGCAGAAGTCACTGGTGTGGGGGAGTTCAGGGAGACTGACACTGGACAGCAGTGATGGCACCCTTTGGAGGCTGCAGCTTATTCATGCTGGCTGTGTGACTAGGCATTTATTGTCATCAGTAGAGGGCCCGGTAGATGGTGTCCTGTATATGCTGGATCACAACAGGCGTTACTGAGCTCTGCTGTAGGGGCTTCCTAGCAGTGCAGTGTTTCGTCTGGTGGGTTGCCTCAATTTGACTTGACACCAGCTGCACCCTGTGGAGTGCCTGTGCTGGGACAAGTAAAGAAACCTTTTTGGAATTCAGATCAAAGCACATTGAAAATAGCATCCATAAGAGCTTGAATAGATGGCTCAAAAGGGTGCATCATAAAGCTCAATGGTTTCCAAATGACCTGTGTGAAAATGGAATGTAGACTCACCTACGACTGGCAGATAGGG
Source organism: Conus betulinus (assembly GCA_016801955.1). NCBI lineage: Eukaryota > Metazoa > Mollusca > Gastropoda > Neogastropoda > Conidae > Conus > Conus betulinus. Next base: position 22,906 of record JADBJO010021382.1, read on the forward strand.
GCATATAGGATCAATTGTCACTGAAATATGGTGGGTGCAGGTATATTCTTGGTAGAAATAACCATCAAACTGTTTTATTGTAGCCCAAGAAAAATGTCAATTCCACTATTATTGACATGTGCGTGTTTAGTGTGTGTTTTTAGTGTGTGTGTTAGGGTGTGTGTGTGTGTGTGTGTGTGTGTGAGACAGTGTGTGTGTGTGTGTGTGTGTGTGTGTGTGTGTGTGTGTGTGCCCATGCTAAGTCTGTGTATGTCTACATGTGTGTGTGTGTGTGTGTGTGTGTTTACATTTCTGTGTGATAATGTCGATGAAACAATGGAATGGCAGAAAAGGAGGGAGGCAGACCAGATACAGAGAGACCAGTCAACAACAATGAAGGATTCTGCAGTGTTGTTCGCTCACGTCTCCACTCCCATTCTTTAGGTAAGATCATCAGCCTTTAGTACAGACTTAGGATTGTTAGTCTTTGCCTTCCCTAAACTATTTAATGGGAACTTTCAAGCCAAGAAAGGAAGCAAATGATGATGTAGTGCCAGCCTATCCTTTCATTCGTGATTGGTTCAAGACGGGGACAGAACGTAGCCATCCTTGTTTTCAGTGTCCATACAGTGCCAAGATTCTAGTAGTTTGTAGAATTAATGGGAACACATTTTTCTCACCGGATACAATGGTGTACTTTGTACATTAGGTTTTGCACATCATAATGTTGTGATAGTCTGTAGAGTTAAGAGGAACACATTTTTTCTCACTTGTACGATGGTGTACTATGCACAAGCAGTTTTGCACATCATAACTCAATGCAGTTGATGTTCATATATGACCTTTATGTGAAATGAAGGTACAACATATATAGGATATACATTTTGAATATTGCCTACACTTAATTTTTGTTTAACATAATGTTTTAGTATAGTAGATTATGGTTGGTAATTCTCCATGTGTGTGTGTGTGTGTGTGTGTGTATGAAGGTTTGTCTTGTGTAATAATGTATTATTTGCATGTTGTTGTCTGTGATATAGCACACATCTCTCAGATGCAGAGTGTGGATGTAGATTGTTGATACAAGTTCCACAAAAGACAGGTTTTTTTGCAGTGTATAGGGGAGAGGTGGATGCATGGGACAGCAGTATCCCAGGGGACAACAAGTACATCGAGTTGAAAACGTCACGCATCATGCAGTCCCCCCAACAGAGGCACAACTTTAAAAGGTGAGTTGAAAACATCACATATCCTGATACAAATCTACAAGTTTAAAAAAAGAAACGGGCAAGCAAGCAAGCTGCTGTATTTTTGCTATTGGTTAGTGCTGTCACGTGAAAGTCACGGCCATTTATACACTGAACAATCCATTTTATGAAGAACAAACTTGTCTTATTGTCAGGAAAGCAAAATCATGGGATGAACTCAAACTGAGGTGCGAAAAAGCTGACATCTAGCTTGATTCTCCAGACTCAACTGTCACCACAATAAATATCAAGATATTCCAGAACGCTAGGGCTTGGTGTCAAAATAGACACTAAGAAACATGAGTGGGGAGGTATCTGAAAATGAAACAGCTGACATCAACAGTATTGATGGCTCGTTCATGTTTTTGATTCTTTATTCACTTATAAGCCCTTGCAAAGTGACATGCCTTTGAAGTCATGGGGAGAGGTGGGATGATAGCAGGACAGCTGTGCTGCTTCTGGGTTGCATGCTTTGTTGTGAGCTAGGCTATGAATTATGAAAGATGAAGATGTGCACTCATTGTTTCTAGTGCCTGAAGTAAATGAGAAGGTGACAGGACTGACTTAGTTAATTTCAGAACCAGGCAGAACACTAACAACTCGCCACAAAGTTGATTTTTTCAAATTGAAATACAAACCTTGTTCACTTGGTGCAGCAGACTGCAAAGTTCTCTCCCCTCTGTTGATGTCGCTTTTAATACCAACAATTGTGCTTGTACTTTTACTGCATCTGGTTATGAAAGGTCCAGATGATTCATGAAACTGGTACAGATTGTTGAAAACCTGCGTTCAGCGGACAAGCAAACTACTATGATTTGATACACCAATAGGAAATTTTGCTTGATTTTGATAAGATTCCATGTAAGTGGTTGAACTGCTTTTTCCCCACTCTGGCCACTTCCCTCCCCCCCCCCCACCCCCCCCTTTTTTTTTCAAGTCGTTGAAGTTTTTAAATGCTCAGTAAAAGAAAGAAAAAGTAATACGACTGATTAAGTGATCAAGGTGTGTGTGTTTGTGTGCCTTATATCTGAAAAAAAATGACATGAATTACTTTGGAGTCGAGTTTCTTTTTCTTATGCCATAGGTATGGCATGTCCCACACATTCTGAGATCTGCTGAAAAATGCTACAGGTTTCTTGAATATTTGCATCCAAGCTCTGTGTTTGTGCAAACAAATGGTTGCTTTTACCTCTCAAGGCTGAGGCACCACAGTCATGGCTTTCAGGTTGAACGCAATGAGTCACGATTGTGGCCTTGTTCATGTTTAGTCACATATTATCAGACCATTATCGATAACATTTGGAATTCTGCCTTATTTTTATTTAGTTGTTACTGTCATGGTCTAGATTCACTGTTGTTTGATTGTTTATCTAAAATTAACGAAGGACACACACATACAGACACACACACACACACACACACACACACACACACACACACACACACACACACACTTGGACAAAATGTCGCATATATAAACACACAGTGTATATAACACCGTGAACAGTTCATTTGTACACATTAACCTCAAAACTTTCCCCCAGGAACAGAAGATTTCAAAATCAGGAACAAACTGTGATTTTCAAGAATTTCGGGAACACATTACATTCTTACATATATGATGCTATGCCGATGTACATAAATGCATGTTAGCACACTCACATCGTCACGGCCACCATGACTGATGGAGAATCACAGAATGTGCACTTGCAGACTGCGCAAACCAAAGATTTCTTTCATGATTTTTTTTTTCTCTCTCTCTCCCCATTTCTTTTTCCGTCTATGGGCAGGATTCTTCGTTCATATTAACTTAAGATTATTGTTACATGTTGATTATTGTTACATGTTGACAACATTTTTCTGATATCTGATTGATTGAAATGAATGTTGTGACATGTTGATAATGGTTAAACTAGCAAGAAATGGGTTTCAGTCAGTCAGTGAGTGTGTGTGTGTGTGTGTGCGCGCGCGCGTGTGTGTGTGTGTGTGTGTGTGTGTGTGTGTGTGTGTGTGTGTGTGTGTGTGTAAGACAGATTCAAGTTGTTGAAATGGTGGGCCCAAAGCTTTCTGTTGGGGATCAAGGTGATAGTGAGTGGTTTCCGGGATGACGAGGGCGTGGTACATAACCTGCAGGACTTCTCCACTCAGGACATCCCTTCCCTCGTAAAGGTCATCTTGGTGTGCATGTCTGTCTGTTCGCATGCATGTGTGTGCATGTGTTGTGTGTGAGTGTGTGTGTGTGTGTGTGTGTTTGTGTGTGTTTGCTTGGGTGTTGTTTGAAGTGGCTCTTTTCTTCACTGAGCTAAGTCGTGTATTTCCCTTTGAGTTACATTTTAAATTTTAGTTGTTGCTTACTTTGTAAGCCCTTCTCCAATAATAATGACGAAATAATATTACTCGAGATGATTCCACTAGTTGCAAACACATCGATGATAGGAGAAAATCAGTAACACCATGGCAGTGGTCACTTTTCCCTTGAAGTATTTTCTGTTGAGTTCATCTCTGTATTAACTTTTTTGTTGTTGACATCTTTCATTTTTAGGGACAAAACTCTTTAGCTCAAGATAGCTGCAACTAAATTAACACAGAATATGGTTAGGTCTGGAAAAGGCGAGTGTATACATGGCTGCCTACTGTCCTGGAGTATCCGTATTTTTGTCTCCCGAAATAATAAAATCATGCAGCCTGTCCCTGGAATCCACTTTTTTATTCTATGTCCCACGAAAAAAAAATCCGGGAGAAAAAAAAAAAACGAAGTTGAGTTCGTTAGCTGATCACCGACTGACTGACTTCATCGACTGACTGACTTCGGTCGTGGCCATCCTGACCAAATCTGTCGAAAAAGACCCAAACATTGCCGAACTGACGCCACCAGTGTGCAGTGTGCATGCGCATACACTGTCTTCCCGAGTTTTGAAAGCAAGAAACAGGGAAAGCGAAAAAAAATGCCAGTGGCGATCTCGACAATGGGGCTTCTCTCAAAAAGAAGAAACGTCAGCAGACGTTCCTGTCGAAATATATGGAAACCTGGCCATTCATCAAGCGTAGCAAGATCGAGACTTGCGCATCTTGTGAAATTTGTGTGTGTGAGTTCTCCATCGGATCTGGAGGTAGGTACAAAATAACCCGTCATGTCGCCACTGAAAAGCACACGAACACAAAAATCCGTGAGAGCAAGAAATCATGTAACTTTAGGGGATTCTTTCAACGCGCTCAACCAGTCAGGAAACTTTTGACGTCATAAGAGCTGAAACGATGATGGTTGACCTTTGCAGCTGAACTGAATTTGCTGATAGCCGCGTTGGACAAGCTAAACAAAGGCGTTAAATTGATGTTTCGGACATCGCAAAGAGTTCAGTGCGCTAGAAGCGAAGGCACGGTGATTTTGAAAGAAAATGCTGCCCAAGTTACCCTTACTCTCGGGGAAAGAATGAAAAGACAGCCTTTCACAATTTCAACAGATGGAAGCAATGACAAAGGAGGACAGAAACTGTTTCCACTGATTGTGAGGACTGTTGATCCAGACACTATGGAGGTGCAATCAGATGCACTAGCTGTGCCAGCGATTGAAGGATCAGCAACAGGTTAGTAACTTTTCTTCAAATTTGTTTAGGACTGAGGTTTTTTTTTTTTTTGGTTTTTTTTAATAAGTTAGCAATACTTTAGTTAAAAAACACACACACACACACACACACACACACACACATATATATATATATATATATATATTTCTTTTTTTTTTTAAGCTGTTTATCTGCTGTCTCATTATTTTCATTATTCCTCACTTATAATTTCATTTATTTTTTACACTCCTTTTTGCACATGTTTGTACTTAAATAAATATGTCTTATTTTTAATTTTTAAGTACATCTGCTGGGGTGTGCTGTCATATTAATGTTTTCTGAAAGATTAGCCAGTCTGCAGTGTTAATTTAGCCATTTTTGTATATAAATCTAAATGGGTGTGTGTACAGTTTCTCTCTCTCTCTCTCTCTCTCTCTCTCTCTCTCTCTCTCTCTCTCTTTCTCTGTGATGTAGTGTTTTGCCACATATATTTTAAACAATATAAGATTTTCATCCCACTCCATATATTCCCAACTCAGTTTTTTCTGGTACAAATGTGCTATATAAGATGTAATGACTTATTAATCTAATGATTAGTGGTCATGATAGTGGTGGTACTGTACCATACCATACATTATTACACACCATATGTATTCCCAGCTCTGTTTTTTTTTCTGGCACAAATGTGCTGTATAAGATGTAATGATTTATTAACCTAATTATTAGTGGTCATGGTAGTGGTGATAGTTGAAGTAGCAGCAGCAGTGGTAATAGCAAAATAGTAAGTTTTTATTTTGTGTTTCATCTGAAGACAAGAGCCACAAATTTTAAATCATAACCTTCTGCATCTGTCTCTCTCTCTCTCTCTCTCTCTCTCTCTCTCTCTCTCTCTCTCTCTCTCTCTCTCTCTCTCTCATATTCTGGGGTATTGAATTTGGTTTGGGTCTTGGCTGTTTCAGGTGTGAAGATTTTTTTTAACCTCATCAGGAAGGAGTTTGAGGTCGACAGCATTCCATGGGAAAACTGTCTGGCCCTCGGATGTGACAATGCCAGTGTCATGGTGGGGACAGACAAAGGGGGTCTTTGGCTGCATGCTAAAGGAGCACAAGAACTTGTACGTCTCAGGCTGTGTGTGTCACCTCATCCCACATTTCTGCAGAGAAAGGTAATTTTAATTATTTTTTTTCACCTGCTCTCTCTCTCTCTCTCTCTCTCTCCCCTTTTTCTATGTCTTTCTGTTTTATCGAATGTGTGTGTATGTGCTCACTCTCTCTCTCTCTCTCTCTCTGTTATTTGAAAGGTAACTATTTGTTTTTATATGCCCCTCCCCTTCCCCCCCATCTCTTTTTTTTCTGTTTTACTAAGTGTGTGTGTGTGTGTGTTTGCAGGTGCAAACTGTTTGCCTCTGGATGTAAGCCGACTTCTTGATGTCTACTACTATCTGGACAAAAGTAGTAAGCGTCAGGCAGCATTCAAATGCATGCAAGTCCTACACAGTTTGAGGGAATCCAAGATTCTGAAACATGTCAACACCAGGTGCCTCAGTATTGGCAAGTGTCTTCCAAGACTCATTGATAACTGGGAGGCCTTGTATGATTTTTTCAAAGCTGAGGAGGAATCTGGCACAGAATCAGATGTGAAGAAGAAGTCTGGGGATTTGGAGAGCAAGTTCCAGTCTCCAACCAATAAGCTCTACTGCATGTTTCTGGTTGATGTGATCAAAGTGTTTGATGAAATCAACACAACCCTTTAGGCTGAGGAGCTAAAGATTCATGTATTGAGAAAAACCCTGCACGCTTTTCTGAAATCGTTAATACTTAGGTTTGTGAAACCATCGGCTATGAAGTTCACAGCTGTGACAGAGGTTAACTTCAAGGCAAAATATAACATCTGCCAGAACAGCGATATCATCATTGGAGATGAGGCAAGTGTGTTCATTGCTTCTGCTGAAAAAA
>JADBJO010021383.1:0-2500 GCA_016801955.1 Conus betulinus
AGAGAGAGGAGAGAGAAAGAGAGAGGACAGACAGACAGGACCGACAGGACAACAGACAGACCGACGTCGTAAGAATGAAATACATACAGACAGACACCAGACAGTATGAGAAGAGAGAGATCGAGAGGAGAGAGAGTGAGAGAGAGAGAGAGACCGACAGATACAGACATACTCGGACAAGGCCAATCCAGTCCCAACCACAGCCACCAGACAGAGCCGCCATACAGCCATGTCCAGTCAGGAGGCAGACAGAGGCAGATCTAGATGAGAGAAATATATGTATGAAAAAGTCAGGTAGTTCCATCATCCAGCCATCCAGCTCAGCCCCAGCCAGACAGCCGTAACAGTAAGACAGGCGCAGATAGAGATAGAGGAAGGAGAAGCGAGAGAGAGGAAGAGATAGACGACAGCAGACAGACGCAGACAGAGACAAGACAACAGACAGAGATAACGTATAGAACGTAAAGAGAGAAGATAGGAGATGGAAGGAGAGATAGAGAGATAAGATAGGAGAGATAGAGAGAGAATACCTAAGACAAATTTTTATTTACACGCACGAGATCATAGATAATCACTATGTGCTTTTTTTTTTTACATTCCAGGTCCTCGCACTGAATAGGGTCAACATAAAACAGGCACAAAAAAAGCATGCACAAAGAAAGTGACTAGAACTACAATCACATAAAAAATGTACAATGGGAGAGAAGAGAGAGAGAGAGAGAGACGGAAGAGAGAGGAGAAGAGAAGAGAGAAGAGACAGACAGACAGACAGACATACAACAAGAGAGATATAGAAAAGGAGAGAGAATAGCGAGAGAGGAGATAGAGAGGAGATAAAGAGAGAGAGATACAAGAACAAGAAGAACAATAACAGACAATATTTTAATTCCTCTTCAGGCCCCTAGCCCAAGATAGAAATAACAGTCAATGTACAGGAAAACGTTGAACGCTGTGCAAAGAAAGTTCATACATAGGAATATTCATTCACCAGAAATGTAAATCTAAGAATGATCCGAAGCTGATCCCTTACGAAGAAGAGTTATATAGGACTGTTCCATTCAATTCCACCTAGATACTTTGAACGGATTCCAATATACAATGGGCAGATGTGTATAAAATGTGGCTTGTTCATCTTCAATAACTTTGCAAACTGGACATGTAAAGTTTCTGTTTTTCGCTAAACATCGTTCTGAGTGAAGAACCATTAATTGGCAATACCCCAAGTCTTAATTTTTTACCAACCCATCTCGGAAACATCTTTTGTCAACGAACTGGAAGTATCCTTCACTTTCAAATGACTGTTTGAAAAAGACGGTAGGAGCTATAAACGTCTCCATTCATAACTGAACTATGCCATTCTTGTTGATAATTGTCTATCAAACGCTGTTTAAAACAAGGATAAAAATGATTGTTCACACCCTACTCCTTGGTTAAACCAAGCATATCCAAATCCCATTCTAAACAGTGTATTTCTAACCAAACTAACCCAGCATGGTTTCCCTTGGTCATCTAAATTCTTAAGCATAATATAAGCCCTGTTTTTCGGTATCCTAGACTAAAAGTCCATCTTTAAAATGTTCAACCAGTACTTGATACATCTAACTGAACTATTTACATAAAGAGGAAATCGCCCGGTTTCACCAAGGACTAACTTATTTGGTACTTTTCAAGGGATTTTCAAAAATCGTTTACATGCAAACATGTGAACTTTTTCAATGTTCTCCAACCTGTGTAAACCCCACAATTCAGCAGCATACATCAACACGGGTTGTACTTTGTATCAAAGAGATTTTGAAGAAACACGATTTTGAAATATCATGTAGTCTTCCAACGTGCTTTACGCATTCAATACACGCTCTTCTTGCCCTTGGTCGCCAGAGGATCAACACATTTTTGTATAAAGTCATTCTTGTCGTAAAAAAAAACAATCCAAGATAGTTATATTCATTAACCACTTCTAGTTTCATTTCATCTAAAGTCCACTTTTCATACTTGCCTAAGAATCCCCCTTTACGAAAAACCATAACCTTAGTTTTATCTTTATTAATCTTCAGAAACATACTCTTGCAAGCATCATTTAATATATCAGTTTGGTTTTGAAGACCTCTGGCAGTACAGGACAAAAAGAACAATGTAATCTGCGAACAAAAGTAAAAAATAGTTCAACAAGACCAGGCAACAACTGTATCCCATGCAATCCATTATCATTCACCGTGGGTTTGCAATCTCATTTATAAAAAGTGGAAAAAGTTCAGGGCTTAAAAACGCACCCCTGTCTCAGACCAACAGGACAATCAAAAAAATTCGGTTAAGTGTCCATCAGTTCTTACACAGGAAAGTACTTATTTATAAACAGCCACTACAGCCCTTCGTGAATTTTTTCCGTTTTATGCCAGTTTTTATCAAAACTTCAAACAAAGGTTCATGTTGCACAGAATTAAAAGCTTTTTTTTTTTTTAAAATCAACGAAGCATGCATAAAGTTTACCACCTCTTTTTAG
>JADBJO010021383.1:7500-12500 GCA_016801955.1 Conus betulinus
ATTGCCAGGAAGTATTAACTTGCATTCTTTCAGGATAAGAAGGATACAAACATGAATAGGTTCTTAAGTCAGAATAGAACTAAAAAATAAACATTTTCTGCGGAATATAGCCTTTGTCGTTAGACCCTAGAAGTCTATCATTTATGATGAATCGAAGAAATGAAACTGCTTCAAGGAAGCAAACAGAACTTATCTTACTTTCATAGACGGCCAGTTTAATCTGACTTTGTCTGACAACTCACAATGAAATGGTGTTCAGTGCCAATACGGCTTCATGGCATTTTGCTGAAGTGTTCCAGAAAACGCCATGATTTCTATGTTACCATGTGTTTCGGATCCAGCTTAGCGTTTTCGGATCATTTGTTTCGAACTCTTTTCATTGACCATACAAACACGTCAGTCGAGACACATACGAGGAGTTCTTTTCTGTTCTTTCTTCTTTGGTTTATTTTTTTAATTTTGTTTTTGCTTATTTTTTGTTTGATTTTTCTTTTTGTTTCGGTTTGTTTGCTTGTTTTGGGGTTTTTTTTTTCGTTGTTTTTTTCTTTCTTTTCTTCTTAATCTTCTCCTTTTTTTTTTTTTTTTCCCGTCTTATCTTCTGCGGTCCGCCAATAGTAGTACTCAGACTCTGCTCATACCGGCTCCCATTACTCAGCCACGGCCTGGTTCGACTAATAAACCCTTCCAACACTGGAGGTCAGCAGGGTGCAGTCAACGGAGAGAGAGAGAGAGAGAGAGAGAGAGAGAGAGAGAGAGAGAGAGAGAGAGAGAGAGAGAGAGGCGGGGGGGGGGGGGGGGGGGGGGGGGGGGCTGAGAGAGGAGAGGAGACGAGAGAAGAGAAGAGAGACACAGGGGGATGAGAAGGAAGGGGGGGGGGGAGAGAGAAAGGAGAGAAGAGAGAGACAGGGGATGAGAAAGAAAGGGGGGAGAGAGAAGAGGAGAAAAGAGAGAGAGGAGTGAGAGAGGGGATAGATAGAGAGAGGGAGGGGGTGAGAGAGAGAAGAGAGAGAGAGAGGAGGGAGAGACCAGAGGAGAGAAGAGAGAGGGGGTGGGGTGAGAGAGAAGGAGAGGGAGAGAGAAGAGGAGAGAAGAGAGAGAGGAGTGAGAGAGGGGATAGATAGAGAGAAGGAGGGAGCGAGAGAGAGGAGAGAGAGATTTAGGGAGGGAGAGAGAGAGAGAGAGAGAGAGAGAGAGAGAAGAGAGAATAGAGAGAACGGGAGAGAGAGGGGAGAGAGAGAGAGAGAGAGAGGAGAGAGAGAGAGAGAGAGAGAGAGAGAGAGATAGAGAGAGAGAGAGAGAGAGACAGAGAAAAGAGGGAGGAGAGGAGAGAGAAGAGAGAGAGAGAGAGAGGGGGGAGAGAGAGGGACACAGAGAGAGAGAGAGCGAAAGGGAGAGAACAGAGAGAGAGAGAGAGAGAGAGAGAGAGAGAGAGAGAGAGAGAGAGAGAGAGAGAATAGCTAACTGACAGGCTGGACGGTTGTTTAGTTCTGTGACTGAACGACTGGTTTGCTTTTGTTGGGTAGTTTGATTAGGCTTGTCGATCAGTTCATACATCATTCAGTCACATCGATTCGGATTCTAAGGCCGTACAAAAAAAAAATATATTCTTAGTTCTTCAATCAGTCAGTGCTGGTTTGTTTGTGTCTTTCTTCATCGTATTCTGGGTCATCAGGAAACCGGCTATGCCGAGTTGCTCTGTCTCTCGTCACTTATCAGAACTTCCTGTCCACCCGACTTCAATGACGATGTCCCCTCGGCTCTAACCCGTCCTTCCTCAAACACCCGGCCCAGATAACAGCCTTGACCACGTCCATCAAAGTGACCGTGGACAGCATGCCAGTGAGGACGCTGTCCTCAAGCCAGTGATAAGACTGACCAGGACCAGGACCAGGGGGAATAGTGAAGTACAAAGGGGGATTTCCTGGAGCTTGTGGTTGGGAATGGGGAGACTGAGGGTCCAGAAATTTTCCAGGACCGTGAGATACCAGTAATGGTGATTGGTGATTTATCATTGGGTGTCTGACACATCAAATATGCTGGTGTTATTGTACAGGAGATCAGAAAGGTGTTGGGGGGTACAGAGAGAGAGAGAGGGGGGGAAGAGAGAGAGAGAGAGAGAGAGAGAGAGAGAGAGGAGAGAGGGAGAGAGAGAGAGAGAGAGAGAGAGAGAGAGAGAGAGAGAGAGAGAGAGAGAGAGAGAGAGAGAGAGAGAGGAGGGACAGAGAGGAACAGATAAAGACAGAAAGAGACAGAGTCAGACAGAGAGGGAAGAGAGAGGGAGAGAGAGGGGGGATGGGGACAGAGAGAGAGCATAACTTCTTCAAACAATTTAAATGAAAATTCATCTATGGAACGATACTGACATCAGAAATAAACGAATAACAGCTGCTCAAAAACAACTTCATGGGCTTAATTGATGAACACCTTCATTTCAGAAATCAGAACAGTCAAATCAAATGACAATCAATGTCAATACTCAGTATGGCCGCCATTAGCGCGGATACAAGCTAGACATCTCTGTCTCATAGAGTCCACAAGCCTCCTGAGAGTCAGCTGGGGGATGTTGTTCCACTCCTCCTGCTGCAAGAAGTCAAAGAGCTGGCCCAGGTTCACTGCTGGAGGGTGGTTCTCGTGAAAGCAGGCGCCCAGGACGTCCCAGGCGTGCTCGATCGGGTTAAGGTCGGGCGAGGACGCTGGCCAGTCGAGGCGGTTGACCTGCTGCTCCTCCAAGAAGACGTTTTACCACCCTGGCACGGTGGGGACGGGCGTTGTCGTCCTGGAGGATGGCGTCAGGGCCCAGGGCTTGCAGGGCAGGCAGGACCAGAGGCTGAAGAATGTTGTCCCTGTACCCCACACCAGTTAGGTTCCTTCAACTCGGTACAGGGGGGTTCTGAAGTTCCTTCCTATGCCACCCCACACCATGATAGACCCCCCCCCCCCCCCCCCCCCCCCCCGCCATACTGGTCCCGTTCGATTACGTTGGCTTCTTGGTAGCGCGTTCCCCCGTCCGCCTCCAGACACGTATGCGACCATCGTGGAAGAGCCGAGCAAAACGCGACTCGTCAGAAAACATCACCCGGCCCAATGCTGCCTGCCTCGTCCAGGCCACATGAGCTCGGCACCAGGTCAGTCGCGCCCTATGGTGAGCCACCATCAGCACAGGTCGAACAGCTGGCCGTCTTGCTCGGAGGTTAACTTCTCTCAGGCGGTTCCGAACAGTTTGGTCGGAAATGTTGACGTTCGCTGCAGCACGCAGTTGTCGCCTGAGGTTGTTTGCAGTGGCAGTTCTTTGTCTCAGCGCCGTCAGAACCAGCAGTCTGTCCTGCTGTCTGGTGGTGGACCTAGGCCAGCCAGACCGTCTTCATTCATTCAGCAGTACTACTGGTGGCGTTGAAGCGGTCACAAAGTCTTTGGATGACAGCATGATGATGCACTTGAAGGCGACGACCAACTTCTCTGACGCCTACACCTTCTTGAAGCCAAGCAACAGCCCTTCCCCGGTCAGTGTCATTTAATCTCCGTCTGGTGGCATGGTTAAAAAAACACCCCAAAAGCGGCTTTTTTTATACCCACTGGTCAGCAAAAGCTGGTTTTGTGTTCAGTTCAGTAAAGGCACGACTGCACGTGCAATGCGGTTGCAGTCAGCCCAACTCTGCTGCACAGCTATGCGCTCGCATGCGGTTTGCAGTCAGCCCAACTCTGCTGCCTCTTTTGCGCTTCGCAACGCGACCATGATTTTTAAAATTTCGGCCAAACCAGTTTTGCATTGAAGCAGTTGTCACACTTTCAGTGCAAAAATTGGACAAAAGCTTTGAATTCGGTAACATTTCAAACTGACTTCATATTGGGTATTTTGTGAAATGACCTCTGATTGGATACATCGGGGATAGACCTCAGATTGGGTCTACTGTAAAAGGTTCTCTGACTGGGTGCATTGTAAAACGTCCTCTGATTGGGTGCATTATGAAACGTCCTCTGATTGGGTGCATTGTAATATGAATGTAACAGAGTACATTGTGAGATGACCTCTGACAGGACACATTGCAAAATGACCTTTAATTGGGTGCACTGTAAAACGATTTGTGATTGGGGGCATTGTAAAACGCCCTCTTATTGGGTACATTGTCACATGACCTACGATTGTGACAAAACCTCTGATAGAGGTCATGTAAAACAACGTATGATCAGGTACATTGGACAACTACCTATAATTTGATTAATTGTTAGATAATCTCTGATTGGATGCATTGAAAATTGTGTCTGACTGGGTACATTGAAAAAACTACCTCTGATTGTGTTGTTGTTGTTGTGTGTTGTTGTTGTTGTCGTACCCTGGCTAAAAGACTCCAGGGATCATCCGAACAGCCAAAGTACTTGAACACTATGGTACAAATGCATCAGCTGGGAATGAGAACATCATGTGTGTGACCGTTTTAAATTTACCCCGCCACATTAGCAGCCATACTCCGACTTCGGGGGGCTTTTGGAGACTGATAACGTTATGATAGGAGCGTGTCACAACTGAAGACAATCCCCGCATAACTGTGCAGAGCATAACAACATTTTGATGCAGCCCTGGTGTTGTAGCCTACGTCAATGGGCCTGACACAGCCTTAAGCCAAGGCGGTACCTCCCTGATTGAGCATATAGTAAACCTGACACATTACATTGCAGAACTGACTACTGACTGGTGGACAGTATTTTTTTTACCAGGTGCCCCAGTGCTCCAAGGTAGCAGGTCCTGGTCTGATTTGTCTGCCCCTGGCTGTGTTACTTCTCATTGGCTGTTGAATGTTTGATAAGTATGATGGAGAGTAATGGCCCTTGCCCTGCAACCTCCTGCAATATTGATGAAGTGAACTTGTGTTCTGGTGGTGATGGTAGTGGTGGTGGTGGTGGTGGTGGTGGTGGTGGGGGGTAATGGTGTAAGTGTATGTGTTGTTGTTGTTGTTGTTGTTTTGCTGCTGCCAGTACTGCTGCTGCTACTGCTGCTGCTGCTG
>JADBJO010021383.1:25000-27500 GCA_016801955.1 Conus betulinus
ACACACACACACACTCTCTCTCTCTCTCTCTCTCTCTCTCTCTCTCTCTCTCTCTCGTCTGATTTCACTTTTAGTGGGAAGACGTTAAAGTGAAGAAGAAGAAGAAGAAGAAGAAGAAGAAGAAGAAAGAAGAAAAGAAGAAGAACAACAACAACAACAACAACAACACACACATGCACACACACACACACACACACACACACACACACACACACACACACACACACACACACACACACCATGGTGTTATTTCGTATTTCTCTCATGAGAGAGGAGAGAGAGAGAGAGAGAGAGAGAGAGAGAGAGAGAGAGAGAGAGAGAGAGAGAGAGAGTGTGTGTGTGTGTGTGTGTGTGTGTGTGTGTGTGTGCGCGCGCGCGCGCGCGCGCGCAAGCGTGCACGTGCATGCATGCGTGCGTGTGCGTGTGTGTGTGTGCCTGCGTGTGTGTGTTATAAAGCAGTCCTTGCCATGCTTTTTGACGATTAATCCAATCGATCGATCTGTCCCTGCAAACAGTCGTTCTTTGTGGTTTCATTGGGTCAACAGATCCGATTTCCCATGGTGAGAGTCCTGTCGTGTCACCGCAATCCCCCCGCCCCTTGCACCGATCAGTGCTGTACAATAATACAGGCATTACACTTTCACGTGGCGATGACATCGGTGCTCGTTGCTATGGCCTGGTCAAGGGCCTAGCAGGGGGGATGACCAACTGCTGCAATCACGTTTCAATGGGCCTTTTATGAACATGCCGACAGGGCCGTTTGGACAGCCGCAGGGAAAATGGATTATCCGGTCTTAATGTTCGTTGTATGGAACGCGCTGATAGTATTGCTGAGGCGACTTGAATATTTCAAATGAAAAGAAGAACTAAAAAAAAAAAAAAGTTTCGAAAACAGGCCTTCTGGAATAATATCAATAGGCTCAGTCTCTCATGAATTGTTATTTTTGTTCAATTGTTTACAATGGCAAATGAAATGATGAGAAGAGATCGAAGGTGAAACTGAAGGTGAGTCAAAATACAAATGAAGACACAAAATGCATTTTTTTTCGAAACAGTATCTGAAACATGAACGTAGGAAATAATTCGAGCGAATCATTTCTCTGCCTTGACTGAACAGGTCATTAGTGCGACTGATTTGTCCGATTCACTGAAATGTGGTTAATAAAAACACATCGGACATGTTTGGTTCTGCTGAAAGAATGATCACGCATCTTCACGAAGCTGTTTTACCATTAGTCAGTATATAGAGAGGCGTTCCAGTCGTCGTATATCATTGACTGAAGCTTATCCAGCAGAGAGAGAATACTATTCCACAGATCTGCATCAGAGTTTTCTTTCCAGTCGTCATTTTTTTTTTCTTTGTTCGGTATTTTGTGAAAGGAATTTTCATTGTTTGTCGCCTTCAGAGTTGTGCAGTCAAGAACGGCACAGCAAGACTCTGGAATGTTAAGACTGAGCACGAGCGTTGCCCCATCCACTGGGCCAAAACGTTGTTCTGAAAACAGAAGTCAATCTCCTTCAGACACGCCATCCCACAGCTGTCGTACACAGAGCGGACAAGCAGAGGAACTCGCACATGCACTTACAACTGTGTTTGGCCTGAGCCATTCTATTTACCTGTAAGCAAATCGGATGGCAGGTGAGGAGAGGTGGTATAGATAGTGATTTCCCCCTTTTGAAATAACTCTGATCTCACTTACCTTCCCTCCCTTGGCATTTACTTTTCTATTTGATCTACAGACACGTTCCATGGGTTCCCTTTCCACGCACATCTAAAGGTTTTGTTTATGTTTTCATTTTGTTTCATCCATTTTTTTACATCTAATTGGCATTAACATCATTATATTCAATATGAACAGCAAGAAAAGTTCAAGAATGCAGCACCTGCCTCCCTTTCTTATTTTCTTTTTTACATTTGCTGATTTTTTCTTCATGGTCCCCCAACAGAGTCAGATTATTAAAGAAGAGCCTATCATGGTTTCTGTTAACGCTCAATCGCGAGACTATCGTCCCGTAAGTGTCGGCATTAAACATTGTTGTTGACAGACCGATGTCTGCATTGTTGTCCTAGTCCATTGTGGTAGTATGTGTTGTTATCCATGTCAAAACTACCATACTCAAACAAAACAAAAAAAAACAAAAAAAAAAAAAAAGGGGGGGGGGGGGGGGGGGGGGGGGTTACTCTTCGTGCAGGTGACGTCAGAGCCCCTGTCTCCCGGACCAAAACCTGCACAGATTGTGGTATTCAGGGCCCAGAAAAAGTCAGGAGTCAGGACTGTTTTTTTTTCTTCTTTTTTTGTTGTTGTTGTTGTTGTTGTTGGCTTTGAGCAGAGGTCGGAGTTCTGGAGACGTCTCTGTTTTTAGTTTCAGACTGAAGTCTATGCGTACGGCGTTGCCGTGTGGTATTCCTTCATCTTCAATCAATCTGTCATCCTCACGCCCCCACAGGACTCTGTGTCTCCAGGCTCGGGAAGCCAGGCAATTGAAAGTGCTGCTGGCC
>JADBJO010021384.1:0-29643 GCA_016801955.1 Conus betulinus
TTTCTGTTTTGAGCTGGCAACACTACGAATGCTTGCACTTTGCGAAACTTTTGCCCATGAGTAATGTGAAGTAATGTGAATGTTGATCGAACAGAATCGGATCTATGTTTGCTAATTTACACTAAGTTAAACAGATGGAGGGAAAGGGATTCTTTCTACCATACATTTTTAAATGTCACTTTTAGTTTCTTGTCCCTTCACTTCCTGAAACGTTTTGCATGTCTTCCGTGTCTATTTAATCATTCAAATATTGAAGCATCGCGCTCCATACCTTAGACGTCAATTTCTGCTTCAAAATCAATACACATACCAGTACATAAAATCACATTTTTTGTGGTCATGGTTCTTGACAATTGTACATAATTCCATTTACCGTGAACGCCCGAACATCATCACCTGCAGAAGAGGCACTCATAGTTGTAGATGTGTTAACACATGTCTTCCTTTTTATGCTAACAGATTTTTTCACATTTATGTCTAGAGCCTGGTTGACACTGGGACACATCATGAAAGCATAAATAGAAAGCAGTCCTGTCATGCAGTCTCCGATCAGCAAGGAACTTTATTTACATCATCTTCATTATCCTCGTCTTCATCGGCTGGCATAAAAAAGTCTCAGGTTTTGAAGCCCTTGTTCCCATCATTTATTCTCCACATGGATGAAGTTCGTGTTATGGTCCCTAGTATCAGCAAGTTCATGGGGACTGTCTTTGATCACATGCGGTGGCGCCCTCCGGAAGGAGAGCTCACTCACGCTGGTTCAAGAAGTAAGCAAATATTGAGTCTGTCGGATGAGGTGTACGGGGGAGGAGGGGGGTGTCGTTGTAGCTGGCGTGCTGGATCAGAAGGGGCACAAGTGAATATCACTGCAGCGAGTCTGCAGCAGTGCTGCGTCTCCTCTGGAGGGTTCCTGCATGATACTGGTCAGAATCGGGGCTGTGGAAGGGGATCTGGATTAAACGGCCATGGGTAAGGCGGCAGAGAAAATAAGACAGCACGCATGCGTGCGTCCGCGCGCGCGCGTAGACACACACACACACACACACACACACACGCGCGCGCGCGCGCGCGCGCGCACACACACACACACACACACACACACACACACACACACGCACACACACACGCACACAAGATGGCGGACGCAGTCACCAAGTGAATCAAACACTGTCCAAAGTTTTTGCAGTTCTACCATTACCATGACAAGACTAACAAGATCCCGAAGTCTAGGAGGTCGTACAACAACCACGGCAAATCAGGACGTCCCGGGACTACAAGAAAAATTAGATAAAGGAGCGTGTCTTCGAAAACAGGTATTAAATCGAGAACATCAACAAAACCGTCGGAAACAAGAAGCTGCTCAATCAAACGGGAAATCTGAAGACAGCAAACCCGAAGAAGAAAATCCTAAAGACTCTGTGAGTATCATCATCCTTCATCTCCAATCAGTTATCGAAACTCTTTGTGAACGAGTCTCATGTCTGGAAATCCGTGTGCAAAATCAAAATGAATTGATTGCCGACATGAAATTAGCACTGAAAGACATGGTTTGCCAAGGACACCGCGACGACCAGCAACTCAACTCTGAACAATAGAGGAAACGTTCGAACTTACGCTGAGGCAGCTAAGTCAGCTCCAAAATCTTCTGCCGCTGGTACTAAACCAGCAAAAGTGGAAAAAACAGCCTAACACGGCAGGAAGAACACGGCATTTTGTCTCTGCCGATTCTGAAGAAAAAAACGCGTGCAATGTTTCTAAGAAATCTGACGTAAACACTACATCTCCCGACGTCAGTCTACAGTCACGAAAAGGACCTTCGTTCCACGAAGAAGAACAAGATCTTCCGGAGGTCACAATACTGCACGACTCGGTGTTGAACGGAGTTGATGCGGACAGACTTGGGTATTCCTATGGTTTTGAAGCTCTAGCATATAAGGCTTCCAGACTAATAACCTCCTTGTGACTCTAGACTCAACTGCTTCAGCCATAAGAAGTCACAAGACGCTGTAGTCATTCACTGTGGGGTCAACGACATAAAAAAAGTCGGACCCCAAAGTCAACAGTAAAATCTTTGCTGATTCTGTCAGAGATCTAGCAGCTAGACACCCCAAAACAAAAATCGTCATAAGCAAGGTCGCACCACTCAGAGATACTGGCATGGACACTAAACGGGACTTATTTAATGCCTTAGTATCCACAGAACTGTATGGTGTGGAAAATGTCTGCTTTGTCCACCATGGCAACCTACATACCAGACTACTGAAGAAGGACGGCTTTCACCCAACAGCAAGAGGGGCCAGTGTCCTTGCGGGAAACGTGGGGCGACACCTGAGACAGCTGTGCAGTGCAGACTTTGCCAAGACTGTAAAAGGTATTGCCACCCGAAACCCAGAGGCGGAAATCATCATTAGCAAAATCGCCCCGGTCAGGAATCCAGAGCTGGAAATAAAACGAGACCTGTTTACGCTCTGACGACCTCTGAGCTCTTCAGTGTTTCCAGAGTGTCTTTCATCAACCATGGCAATCTCTATCCCAACGCCAGTACGCTGAGAGACGACATCCATCCGACCCGAAGAGGAGCCAGTACGCTCGCCGGCAACCTGGGAAGACACCTCCGACGGCTGCTCTGGAAGACACCGAGGAAGACAGCAAGACGCGTCGTGCTGCATCCACCCCGGGTTTTTCATCCTACCCAAGACATTGTGATCTACCTTTTCCGCAAGACAGAGGCGCGTGGTGGAACTATTACGATGCCCTTAGAAACTGGCGCTAGGTCAAGATCTGGCTGGACAGAACATTGTACAAGGAAGTAGATTTGTTCTAATTTCAGCTCAGGCACAATCTTGTCTGACTGATTTCATTCTGAACTGTTGGAAATCATCGTTATCTTGAAGATTATTTTTCTCTCTCTCTCTCTTCGTCTTGTCTCTGTCTCTCTCTCTCTCTCTCTCTCTCTCTCTCTCTCTCTCTCTCTCTCTCTCTCTCTCTCTCTCTCTCTCTCTCTCTCTCTCTCTCTCTCTCATGTTATAAGGCTTCAGGGCCTACTTTAATCAACAGACATTCAAACGTATTCATATTCCTTTCATCCTTCCCATCTTTGTGTTCAATTTGGAACATTACTTCCTTTCTTAATTCTTTATACTAAGTTGAATTGTTGATATTTCATCAGTGACATGCCTGATAAATCAATGAGAATTTTACAATGGAATGCCAGATCGGTACTGACAAATGAAGCGTGGTTAATTTCAACATCTAGCAGATCGTAGCTACCATATATTGGTTTTGCAATCTTTAAATGTATGCAAATCCAAATTACCGAAGGTACCTCACTTTTACTACCCTCCAGTACATAATAGAGTTTCTGATTCAAAAAAAAAAAATCAACACGGCTATATATATCAGAGAAGGTACAGAATATGTTCACTGTCCATCACCTGCACCATCTGATCTACCACACTTATATTCATGCGCGGCCAGTGTGAAACTTCACAGCATTGTTCTCAATGTTGTTTCTGTATATCTGCCGAAAGGGCCAACTGACCAAAACACTGAGTGGCTACACGCAATACAAAGCACGAATGAAAAATGGCTGATTGCCGGTGATTTCAATGCACACTCTCCTTTTTGGGAAAAGGTTTGTTCTACTGTAACCAGCAACCGTTTTGTTGAAAATGTTGTCGATTCTGATTTGTATTTGCTCAATAATGGAAGTGTAACCAGAATTCCAGATATTTCTACACATAAACCAAGTGCTATAGACTTGTCTTTGATATCTCCCCAGTTAGCTTTTGATTGCACTTGGCAAACTTACGAGGACACTCTCGGAAGTGATCATTTGCCGATCATAATAACATTCAATGAAATGTATATATTCAGGAATTACCAGAGGACAAAATTCCCAAATACAATTACAAATTTGCCGACTGGGACAAGTTTAAAACTCTCCTTACCAGCATAGATGTAGATAGTGTTTGTGAAATAGAAGAGAGTGTGGATAATATGTATTCAAATTTCAACAAACTGATACTTTTCGCTGCAAATGGCTCCATACCTAAATCTAATCATAAACAAAAAGCACGTCATGCTGGGAATGTCTGGTGGACCAAAGATTGTGAAGAAGCTGTAGTTTTAAAGAAGCTTAAATACAAGGAATATGTTAAAAACAAAAGTGAGGAAAACCATCAAGAAATGAAGAAAGCAAAGGCACACTCTAACACAGAGTTATTGCAAAAGCAAAGCGGCTTTACTGGTCATCATTTTGCGCAAGAGAAGTTTCCCAGCATAAAAATCTTCAAAGGTATGGAAAAAGTTTCAAGTTATGAAAAAAGGGATAAATATTCCAAGATATCCTATTAATTTTGGAGATTAAGAAATTCCCGACTCCAACATCGGGAAAAGCAAGAAAAAAACAGAACTTTATGATGAACCAGTTCCAAATAATGACCATTTCATAAATGTATCCATAACCACACAAGAATTAAGGATGCCGTCTCTTTTAAATGCAATAAAACATCGTCAGTAGGGCTGGACGGTATTTCAAATCAAATGTTACAACACATGCCAGAAAACTTTTTTCTCTCTTTTATTAAAAATATTTCAAAAGATTTGGATAGATGGTCTTATGCCAGTTATTTGGAAACAGTCGATAGTAATCCCAATTATAAAGCAAGGAAAGCCTGTCACAAACATCGACAGTTATCGACCTGTCGCTCTGACTTCTCATGTTGCAAACTTATGGAAAAAATTGTACTTACAGACTTATCTATTTTTGTAACAAAAATCATATAATACCTACTAATCAAGCAGGCTTTATAAAGGGAAGATCTACCACTGATCATATCGTAAAGTTAACAACTCAAATCAAATATCAGTTTTGCCAGACGGAAGAGTGTTCTGGCTACATTCTTTGATATTAGAAAAGCCTTTGGTTTAAATAACTTTTTATTTCAGTAAAAACAATGAACAGAATACATTCATAATTGACAGGACAAATGACAACAACAAGCCCTAGGCTTATACTGTGCTCAAATATACATTTACAATATATTGGCGGTTAAATACATTCAATATACTAAACATTTCACTTCGTGCTTTGGATTTTTTTAAGGAGACATGAAAAAAAAAAAAAAACAAGAACAAACACACATACAAAAAAAAAAAAAAAAAGAAAGTCCGAGAAAAGAAACACAGTAGCAGAAAAATAAAATTAATAACATGGAAAATGGGAAGAAGGGAGAGAACACACAGCCTTTGATAGTGTATGGCATGCTAGATTGTTATACAAATTAAGGGCGATAGGGATTTCAGGTAATTTTTACAGTTATATTAAAGAATTTCTAACACAAAGAAGTTTACAGGTCAGAGTACAAAACACATATTCCAGTTTTTAAACCATTGAACATGGGTATTCCTCAAGGTTCTGTAATAGCTCAAATGCTATTTTATATATTTTGCTGTATGATCTTCCAAAACATGTAACTAAAAATGCTACAGTTGTACAATATGCCGATGATCTGTGTATGTGGATGAATACTAGTATGAGAAAAAAACACACCAAAAGAGCTATAAATTACCACAGAAAACTTTATCAAGCAGAGCTTGATAACCTTAGCAAATACTTGTTTATAAATGGTCTAAAGCTTTCACATGAAAAAACTCACATGGTTTTATTCAACAATGGGGATGATCCCTCTGATTTACCATCTTTTAAGCTGGATGGGATAACACTTGCGTACGTACACTTAATTAAATTCTTAGGTGTCCACTTCACATCGAAACTCACATGGAGTATCCATATTGATTACCTTTTAAACAAGGCAAGAAAAACTTTAAATTTTCTGAAAATTTTGAGCAAGCAAAGCTGGTGTCAAGATGGAAAAACATTAAAGCTCTTGGCTTTGGCATTAATTCGTTCTAAATTATCATACGCCCAAGAGGCTTTCTTTAGCGCACCTAAGTATTTGTTACACAAAAAACTACAAAGTGTAGATGCAAAGCCTTCAAATTATGCCTAGGAGTTCCGGTATATGCCTCCACTTTGAAGACATACAGAGAAATAGACGTTTTACCTTTAAATGAATATAGGAATCTATCACTGGCAAAATATTTAATGAATGTTCAACCATGGAAGGTGTGAATGAAACGGAAATATCTATAAACCCAGAGAGTGATTATCCAAAAAGAGCAAAAAATATTGCCTCTCTGTGCACTATCAGTTCATACACTGCTGATTTGTTTAAGAAAAGTATATAGATGTTACGTCTTTGTCAAAAACGTCTCTTATAGATCCCATTCCAACTTGGGAAAGAAAGAGGGCGAAGTTTGATCTTGATTACACTGATACAAAGAAAGCAGATCAGCCTTACATCTTGTCTTATTTAACGAAGATGCAAATGCAAGATAGATATTCTAACCATCTTAAGGTGTACACAGATGGATCGTTGATGAGTAACAAAGAGGCCGGGTCAGCATTTGTTATTCCATCGCTGAAAGTACAAAAAGCATATTTCATTGGAAAATATCGCTCCATATTCGTAGCTGAAATGATAGCGATACTTATGGCGTTGACATTTCTAATTGATTTACCGCAGTCAATTTTTCAAGTGTTGTTTTGTGTAGATTCGCTGTCAGTGTTACAATCGATCAAGTTTTTTTTAATTCAAATTCAGATAACTTTATTTTGAAGGAAATTCAACATTTAATCCACGTCTTGATATGTAAAGGAACAGATATAACTTTCTTCTGGGTTCCTTCACACTGTGGAATTTCGGGCAATGAACTTGCTGACAGATGTGCGAAAAAAGGCGCTGAAAATGGAACGAGGGTACAAACTATTTCCATACCGTTCACTTTGAAAGAGAGTCAACAAATTTTTAAAACAAACAGCTTGGGAATATTTCAGAAATGGGCAGAACAAAGCTGTTACTCATGTTCAGACACAAAATAACCCTCTTTTTAGTATTGATCATTTCAAAAGCATCCAAAATCTGCACATTTATGATATGCATCAATATAGAAACTTCGTTTCAGTATTTCATCGATTGAAACTGGATGCTTTTTTAGAACTAAATATAGCTCTGCAACAAAATGCATATGCGGGGAAACAAAACTGACAAGAGATCATGTTTTGTTCGAATGTGTGCCTCTTAAGGCATTTCTCTGCACATTATCAGGCATGTCTGTGACAGATATTTTTTTCTGATATTGATTTTGCTTTGAAAGTTACTTTCTGCTTGATTTGTAGTCCAGTCAGGTATTAGCTTTAATCTGATATTGTTAGTGAGTGTAGGTTTGTTTGTTTATTTGTTTGTCTGATTGTTTCCTGATGTTATGTATACTACTGAGACAGCTGTGTTCTGGTGAAGCCAAAGAAAACATCAAGGCGCCCGCTTTATCAGCTGCCCAGACACGCCTACCCCCGAGCAAGGTTTCCACGCTTCCGCGGTGAAAGGGACCCATGGCAGAACACGTTCCAAGTATTAAGAGACTGGTATTGAAACACTGTGTGTAGATACTGCCTGACTGCGGACAACAAATCAACGTTTCATTGACTACATCACTTAGTAACTTCTGTTATCCGCCAGGTTTAATTCTTTGTATCTTAGAACTATATTATTACCCCCCACCCCCACCTCTCTCTCTCTCCCTCCCTCCTCTCTCTCTCTCTCTCTCTCTCTCTCTCTCTCTCTCTCTCTCTCTCTCTTTTGTGCTCTACCTGTATTTTTGATAGTTACTAGTTTGCCACCATTCAAATATCAAAACATTTTGTACTGTAATTAAGCAGGAGTCATGGGCGAAAGTAAAGCTATCAGGTTTATGCAATGGAACTGCAGATCCATTCATACAAACCTGCCTTTACCTATTCAACACCTTGCTTCCTCCAGCTATCAGATTCTCATTTTGCAGTCGTTAAATATGACTCGTAATAATCTACCCAAACTGTCAAACTATTTTTTCCCTCCAGTCTGTGAAAAGACTGAGCAAGGAGAGAGAAAGTCAAAACAGCTATTTATATTAATGATAAAATGGATTACTCCGTGTGTTCGTCACCGGCACCAACGAACATATCACAACTGCATTCCTGTGCAGCAAGGGTTAGAATCAGTCAGACGTTAATTGTTAATGTCGTCAGTGTGTACTTACCCTAAAGGGCCAAGTGAAGAAAATACTGAATGGTTACGGCAATTGCATGATTCGAATGAGAAATGGCTAATCGCTGGTGACTTCAACGCTCATTCACCTTTTTGGGAAGCTGATAATGTTTCTCTGTGACTAGTACAGATTTGTCGAAAATATCGTTGATGCTTCTCTCTATCTACTTAATGACGGGAGAGTCACACAAGGATCCCTGATATACCCACTCAAAGAGCTTTCTGCCATTGATCTCTCTTCTCTTATTTCTCCCTCCCTTGTACCAAATAGTGACTGGAACACACATACTGATAGCTTAGGAAGTGACCACTTACCGTTATTATTACTCTTAATGATAACTTAGTCCAGACTACGAATGACAAAGACATTATAGCCAAATATAATTATAAGTGTGCTGACTGGAAAATGTTTGAGAATATTCTAAAATCGCAAAATACTAATGACATAAGAGATGATGATATCAAAAAATTTTATTCAAAAATCACGAACACTGTGTTACAAGCAGCTGATCGTTCCATACCGAAATATTCTAATTTAAAATCTGACAAACATTCGGAAAAAACATCTGGTGGAACGAAGTTTGTGAGAGAAGTTGTGAACGAAAAGAAACGTTTATTCAAAATATACTTACAGGATAAAAAAAAAACAGAAAATCACATCCCCATGAGGAAAGCGAATTCATTTAGTAACAAAACAATAGCGCAAGTGAAACGGCAGTATTGGGCTGCATTTTGTACAGATGAGGTGTATAGCCATAAAGATCTACAAAAGATATGGAAAAAAAAAATTCAGTAACATGAAAAATGGAGTAAATTTACCGTTATGTCCAGTCAGGATTGAAGGTAATGAATTTCCTTCAATTTACAAAAGGCTGAGTCGTTCGTCGACATGTTTTCTGATACAATGCTTCCTAATAATCTTCCAAAAGAAATAAGAACTTTTAGGGAAAACGAGGCCCCAAAAAGATATGTATAAAGATCCTGTACCAGATAATGCAAATTATATCAATGCCCCAATTACTTTGAAAGAACTGAAAGACACGCTGTTTTCTTGAAGTGATAAGAAAACGTCAGTCGGAGCAGACGCAATATCTAGCATAATGTTAAAACATTTGCCGGAAAACTGGATTATATTACTACATGAATTGTTTCAAAAATGCTGGGATGAAGGTCATATTCCAAAGGTATGGAAACACTCAATCATAGTTCCAATACCAAAACAAGGAAGTCAAAGAAAGATAAAAATAATTACAGACCCATTGCTCTAACATCACACACCGGTAACTGCTGGAAAAGATAATTTTAAACAGACTAATTTACCATTGTGATAAAGAAAAGTTATCCCTGCCAATCAAGCAGGTTTCAGGAAGAATAGAAGTACAATTGATCATTTAGTGAAACTAACAACGCAGATTAAACACATCAATTTGCTCACAGAAAAAATGTACTGGCCACATTCTTTGATATAAAGAAAGCCTATGACCATGTCTGGCATGTAGATTACTGTATAAAATTAAAAAGGATTGGTCTCTGGAGTATCTATGACTATGTTAAGAATTTCTTATCTGACAGAAGTATGCAAACAAAAGTAGGCAATTCCTATTCCACCTTAAGATTTCTCCAAATGGGAATCCCACAGGGATCAGTTATGCCCCCTCATTTATTCAATATTCTGCTCTATGATTTACCACAATCTGTGTCAAATATATTGTAATCGTGCAATATGCAGATGACATATGCATGTGGATGAAAGTTACCATGAAAAGGAAAACCTCCAAAAGACAGCTGAACTATTTTAGAAAATTGTATCAACGGGAACTTGATAACTTAAATAATTACATGATGGAGAATGGACTCTTGTTATCACCGGAAAAAACTTAATCTTACTTTTTTTCGATAGTGGGCCAGATCCACCAGAGTTACCCATTTTTCGAATAGATAAACAAATCCTAGAGTACAGACCGATGGTAAAATTTCTTGAAGTATATATTACTTCAAAGTTATCGTGGAACCATCATATTCAATATCTATTAACAGAGGCCAGAAAAAAGTTTTAATTTTCTCAAAGTTATATACAAAAACACGGGGGGGCCAAGATGCTAATGTACTCAAACACCTGGCATTATCGCTGATACGGTCAAGACTCACTTATGGACAAGAAGTTTTCTTCAGTGCCCCGGCAAGTTTGCTAAAGAAAATGCAGAGCTTGGATTGCAAAGCTTTCAAACTAGCTATAGGTATACCATATCATGCATCGTCCCTAGGAACATATCGCGAAACTGGGGTATTACCATTAGATGAGTATCGACGGCTCGCTGTCGCAAAGTATGTCTTACGATCTTCAACATGTGACAGCAATGTCGAAAACGAAGTTAGTTTGAGATCTGATATTAACTCCCTAAAAGAGCAAAATCAGTCTTCTCGCTTACGACAATTGGGACTTTCACTTCCAATTTATTCGAAGAGTCAGAAATTAACCATAACGAAATAATTAAACCTCACCTTCCTTCATCTCCAAGCCCACCATGGGAACTTCAAAGAGCATCATTTGATATCAACCATTCGTCGTCTTTGAAAAAAGGTGACAATGAAAACTTGATTGGCATAACAGTAAAAGAGTATATAGAAAACTCGTACCCGCTTCATCTCAAGATATTTACAGACGGGTTTCTCTTAGATACCAAAGAAGTAGGTGCAGCATTTGCTATTCCTTCTATAAAGGTGGAAAAATCTTACTACCTTGGAAAAAACAGATCCATTTTTACAGCCGAGCTAACTGCCATTTTAATGGCCCTGTATTATCTTCTTGATCTTTCTTACCCAACACTTCAGGCCCTCCTTTGTGTCGATTCAAAATCGGTTTTATTTGCCCTCAGCAAATCAACAACGGTAAGAAAAGATTTAATTACAGACATTCATCAATTAATACATCTTTTGGTTATTAGGGGTACGAGTATCTCTTTCTGTTGGGTTCCTTCACACTGTGGTATTCAGTTTAATGAGAGGGTCGACAGAGCAGCAAAGCGGGGAGCAAGAGATACAAGCGGGTCAGAATGTATCAGTATTCCATTGTCTGTCCATGAGGGATAAGCTTACAGTCTATTAGAAAATGCGTGCTGGAAACATTTTTAGAAAAAAACTAAAAAATTCTGGATGTTTTCTTGATACTCACTCACGCCAGCTAATTAAACATTGACACACTTAATTCATTTCATCAATGTAGCATACCTTATTCACGGATTATAATTTCTTTGATTTATAAGATCAAATTTAAATGCTTTTAAGACAAAGTTTTGTAAGAACATAACATGCCTTTGTGGCGGAAAAATTACAAATAATCACATCCTTTTTCAATGTGAGCACTTAAAAACTTACCTGCCATCCCTACCTAAATGTTCTCTGGATCAAGTTGTATCAGATTTATCACTGATGTGTAAAATTGCAGTTTCATTACATCAAAGTCCTAATTTTTTCTGTTCTGTAAACTCTCTCTCTCTCTCTCTCTCTCTCTCTCTCCACATCAAGTCAGCCCAAAACCAAAACAAGAGGGTATATATCGACGACCTCCTTGTTATTGAAGGAATCAATCATGGATTAGACGGCTGTGGCAGTCTGGTCCCACGTCAAGTAAGATATGACCGGCGCTGTCATTTAAGTCTGTTTTGCTTCAAACGTTTACTTGGTATCAAAAAAAGAAAGGTTACCGCATGCTGACAGGGTACAAAAAAAAAAAAATACGCCAGTGCAAAGAATTAGTGGGTCAGTGAACTGTGTAGAGTTGAAACCAGCGTGCATCATCTTCATGCGGATCGTTAAATAGCCTAGCCACTTGGATTCTCTCAGATGTGTTAATGTGTCAAATGAACATGTCATGCTTAATATGTCAAATGACACACAGCTGGCAAGATCTATATAGGCCTAGGTGAAACATCCCGAACACTGGAGACAACGCATCTCTGAACACCACACCTGGCTGACATCCGCCACCACCGACCCAAACTGATTGACGTACACTTCAACCACCCCCAACACAACATCAACCATGTGAAAGTCTTGGCACTCAGGCCATCACAGTGACAGCTTTGAGCGCACATCAAGAGAAACCCATCTCATTGCCAAACTGGGCATGCTACAGCCCCAAGGCATCAACATCCAACAGTAACACAAAAACCCAAACCCACCACTCCCACACCAGACGGCATAATCTTCCACCAACACACACACACACACACACACACACACACACACACCACCACCACCACCACCACCACAATCCCGTGGTGTGCCTTGAGCTACCCTAAAAAAATGGTCACTGCACCGAGAAAAACTAAAGCCTACAAACTTCCCCTTTAACAGCTTTCCAGATGGTACGCAATTCTTTATTATTAGTTGCAAAGTGAAACGACTGCAGGCGGAAATCTAAACAAATCTTAAATAAATGTCAGCGAACCACCCAGAGAAACGTGGACAAAACGAGTCACAAGACAAAAACCACAACGCGTTTCAACCTCTTAGGTCTTCTTCAGGTGCAACAAACAAGAAACAAAATAACGAAAATGCACTTAGCTTTGATCGCTTCTGTGTTCAGCGCAAGAAAGAAGGCGTTGAATGAAAACGAGGCTGTTGGAAGGGAAATAATGTGCGAGTCAAAGTCGTAATGATGATAATATTACTGATAGGAATACTAATAATGGTCAAAATATTTTATATATATATATATATATATATATATATATAAAAGAGAGACAAGATTACTACCAGTCTTGGTGTCAATAAGTAGGTATGGGAGAAAGGAGAGTGGGTTAGAGGATTCTTAAACAGCTGGGTTGCCGTGGCAACAGTCCCGGAGGCTAAGGCGATGGTGAAGTGTGTGTGCGGGTGTGTGTGTGTGTGTGTGTGTGGTTAGTGTGTGTGTGTGTGTGTGTGCGTGTGTGTGTGTGTGTGTGTGTGTGTGTGTGTGTGTGTGGATATGTGTGTGTGTGGTTATCAATATTTCCACAACATATGCATAGGAAAGAGGGAAGATGGAACAGGAGTACGTGTGTTGAAGAAATAGTGAATGAAAATAAAAGAAAACCAAATGAAGTGAGGGAAATGGAGTGGACAAGTATCTGAATAAACAATAGACTGATGTGAGAAATAGAGAGGGTGTGGTGAGAAGGGAAGGAAGATAGCTATAAGTTATGTATAAGGTAAATAGTGGGATATATGGTAGTATGTGTGTGTAGTGGGAAGATATTGTGGGCTGAGACTGAAGTGATGGGTTGGTACATGTAACTTTAAGGTGTTGATGGTAAGAGGGTGGAGGGAATAAGGGGATGGGTTTATATACTGACTGGGGGGGGGGGGGGGGGGGGGGGGGCAACATATTCACACCTATACACTCTCTCTCTCTCTCTCCTCTCTCTCTCTCTCTCTCCCCCCCCCTCTCTCTATCTCTCTCTCTAAAAATAAGTTATAGTTTCTAAGTATTATCATTATTTTAATTCTACAATTATGGCCGGCAATGGGATTAGTGATAATAGGACATAATGCTTAGAAGCATAAAGGTGAAATGACTGACGGTAATAACAATGACATCAGTGTTGTTGTAAATTAAATGTAGTGATGTAATGATGTTGATGAAGAGAACAGTAAAGGTAATGATAAGATGATAGTGATAAAGTAATAAAGGTTTTAAGTAATATACCTTCTTACCATCAACACCTTAAAGCGGTGGTAAGTGCAGTAACACTAGCGGAAATAAAGGCGCCAGGAAAGGAGAGGGAACGACCAGCGATAAAGGAGCTAGCATTCTATTTATTATGTGTGTGTGTGTGTGTGTGTGTGTGTGTGTGTGTGTGTGTGTGTGTGTGTGTGTGTGTGTTCCATTAGTAATGTCAGCCTTGTTCATTGGTTACCCCCGCCTCCACCCCCAGCAACCGCCATACCTACCAACACCCCTACACACATCATTACTAGGGCAGGGGGAGGGGGAGTGGGGAGTAAGTCGATTGACGTAGCAAATGGTGAGACTCGGAGAGTGTAGGAAAAGGGAAAAGATGATAGCTGCAACCTATGTCTGAGGTAAACAGTGGGAGATAGGGTAGTGTGGGTGTGTGTAGGTGGAGGATATTTTAGACTGGAGCTGCAGAGGTAGAATGGTACATACTACTTTTGGACGTTGATGCCATGAGGATGGACAGTGCCCAGTTTGGCAATGAGATAAGATTCCTGCATAAGGCGTTCCAAGTTGTCACTCTTCGATTGCCAAAGTGCCAAGACTTTGACATGGTTGATGTTGTGTGTTGGGCATGGTTGAAGTGTAGGGCGACTGGTTTGGGCCGGTGGTGGCGGATGTCGGCCAGGTGTTCAGAGATGCGCGTCTCAAGTGTGCGAGATGTCTCACCTACATAGATCTTACCACACAGCTGACAGTGGATGGCATACACAATGTTGTGGCTCTGGCAGGAGAAAGTGCGTTTAATAGTGAAAAGAGCCCGTGGGGCCATGTAAGATGGTGTCTGGTTTGGTGAGAGAGCAGATTTTGCAGTTGGGTTTTGAGCAGGGGAAAGTACCTGGTGGCTTAGTTGTGGATATTTTGTTCAGCTTAGAGAGCGCACCAGTAGGTCGTTGAGGTTTTTGTCACGTTTGAAAGTGATCATTGGTCTGGTCTCAAAGGCAGGTTTATGATTTTCTACTATGTGCCAGTTAGACTTCAGGATCCTGCAGATGGGCAGATTGTGAGGATGGAAGAGAAGGCAGGCAGTGGGTCTGTCTGTCTCTTTGGGAGATTTAGTTTCCAGAGTAGATGTTCTGGATTTAGCTGCAGTGCGACTGAGAGCATCATTGATGACGGCACTAGGGTAGCCACGGTTTGTGTGAAAAAATCAGACATTTTGGTTGCTTGTATAGTGAAATCTTCTTCGCTAGAGCAGAGTCTGCGTAGGCGAAGGAATTCAGAATATGGAATGCTGTTTTTAGTGGACTGGTGGTGGGAAGATGTGTAGTCCAGGTATGAGTGCGCATCAGTAGGTTTGTAGAAGACTGAGGTTTGAAGCAGTCCATCTTTGAGGGAGATAGTGATGTCCAGGAAGTTAACTGACTGAGAAATGGTGTAGGTCAGCTGGATGGATGGATGGAAGGTCTGAGCAAAGTTAAGGAAATTCTGGAGGTCATGTTCTGGCATGGATGTGGCTCCCAATCCATCATCTATGTATCTTTTGTAGAGCTCTGGTGTTGGGCCTGTGTAAGAGGTTAGTAGGCGGTGTTCTAGGTGTCCCATGAAGAGGCAGGCATAGGATGGTCCCATTTTGGTTCCCATAGTTGGTTTCTTTATTATTAAACAAAAATATCAACAAATAGGACATCTGAATGGCATCCAAAGTTGGCTACCTATAATCAAATCTTTGTGGTTTGATAGGCTGTATATGTGATCAAAGGGTTAGGTGGTGAAAACTTTAAAGTAAATAACCCAAGAACTTATTTTTTGTTTAATTTTAAGTCACACTTTCAAAGATTTTTGGTGGTGACCATAAAATGGGTAAGTTGTGGTGTTTTCTGAAATGCATGTTAGTTCACTTTGTAACAGATTTTGTGATTCTTGATTCACAATTGTATATTTCATTTTTTTTCTCCGATTTTGACCAAACTGTGCCAGAACGTGCTTTGGGATATAAACTAGATACAAGCAAAAGGATTTTAAAAAGATGGCCCTGTTTTTGTTTCACAGCGTTTTGGGGGATGTTGTAAAATTCGGTGGCAATAAGCTCAAATGGCGACTTAAAAGAACGTCATACTGTATTTGATGTAATAATTTTTAAGATGCCATACGCATATGAAACGATTAATATGATCCTAAAACATAGGACAGCAAAGATTTAAATGTAGATGGTGACAGTTTTTTTTTTTGGTCTTTGAGTTCACCATCTGTCTTAAGTTGCCGTGTCCGTTGTGAAAACTTGCCACATGATTCATAGGTGTAAAACTTTAATAAACGATTGATTTTTGAGATGCCATATATGTTTATACTTTTAACTGAAATCTTTTGTCATGGAAGCAAAATTTTGTAATGGAACATGGTTTACAGTTTGGACCTGAAATTTTAAAAAATCGGGCTCTTAGGTAGCAGTTAATGTCTGCCATGACACCACTTCTGTCTGTTTACTTTACAAACTTGAAAACGAGTGATTTGCAAAACACCATAATTATAGACATGCACCTATAGAAATGCTACCAAGGCTTAAAACTGTGCGGTCATATTTTTGCATGGTGTCAAATTTGGACATAAATGTGTGTTTTCCGTGAATTAAGTAACGATTCACGTTATTCCTTATATGACATGTGACGTGGTGAATAAGTGAGTGAGAAATGGCTGCTAGCAAAACTGACACACATGAAATGAGTGCACATGAAAACTAGCATTGTGCTAGTCTGTATTTCAAACCAAAATGACTGTCACGGATTTAAAATCTCATTCAGCGTAGTTTTCGACAAGTCACGCGGTTTTGAAAGGGACATCACTTTGCAAGTTCAAACATGGCGGAGACTGAATTGCATGGCGTTAACAGAATTGTTAAACGGCGAATGCGGAAGGTAAGCACAATAGAATCATATGAAGATATTGCAGTATATTAGAAACTGCTGTAACTGTTGAATATTTGCATTTTGATTTATTAGAATACATTAGAAAAACTATATTACAGGCATCGTCGAAGCAAACACTTCAAACATATCATGTGATTTTAGATCCTGTTCAACTTGTAGGACTGAGGTGGAGTGCTACTGACTGAAGTGAAATTCGTCGCTCACGTTTTATGAATGCACAACATTTGTTGGGTTTACTTTAATTGTTTTAATCAAGATCAATGGCGAAAGGAATACCCTTTTGAACTATACCATTTGGGCTCCCACTTTTTTTTTTTTTGAAGAAATCAATAAAGGTGTGGATGTAATGGCTTTCTGTTAGGGTAAAATGTAAACAAATAAACAAACCAACAAATCTTTATAAAATGGACACTTGATAATAGTTTAGTCTGTACATTTAAACTTATAATCTGATTTAGTAGTCAACCTGGCGTTCAGTTACTTCTGGTAGTGTGTGTGTGTGTGTGTGTGTGTGTGTGTGTGTGTGTGTGTGTGTGTGTGTGTGTGCAAAGGGGAGGATTGGGAGGGCGGGGGGATAGATAGAGAGAGAGAGAGAAACCAGGTTAAGTGAATACTGTTTCACCTAATCTTACCAGAGCTTGTAAGTCCGTACTTCTCAATTGCTCTCTCTCTCTCTCTCTCTCTCTCTCTCTCTCTCTCTCTCTGACAGAACTGACATTGAGGCCTGACCATGAACAGGTTAATAACTTACACTGTCTGGATTTCTATATGAAGCCTTAAAATATAAAAGCCAAAGGCTGTCAATAATGATGATGTTAATTTGATGACCTTTGACTAAACGAAAAAAGTTTTATTTCAATATTATGCAGGGGAAAAGAGAATATCTGATTAAATGGAGTGGTTGGTCTTCTAAGTAAGTATTCTTTACAAAATAAGTGTATACAGGTGATAATTTTAGACAGTTTTGTAGACAAAAAATGTTGAGTTCATACAGCAATGTAAACTGTGCTTTTCGGGGGTGTTTCCTACATGATTAAGCCATTTTTCCAATAACAATTTAGTGGTGATTTTTTTTAAAGGTAGGTGAAATGTTATAAGCACTTGATTTGTCATGTGTTGGTTTGTTGACCAGTTAATGTCCTTTCAAGCTGATGGGACAATAACGATATTGTAATAAAAACATGTTCACCACAATGATAACAATCAATCATTCACACATAAACAGCCAATGAACAACACAAATAAAAAAACACGAGAGAGAGAGAAGGAAGGGGAGTAAAATTGGGAGGTGGAAAGGATAGGACAGATGTATGGGGGAGTTGATGACAGTCAGTCACAGAGGCAGAGAGGTAATTGGTGGTCAGAAAGGGGAGGGTAATGGGGATGTCCTTGTGATTAGCTGCCAAGTTAACACATTCATAGTAATTCTTTAAAAATGATTTTGGTAAAAAAATAGAGGCATAGACATTGAGATGATGTTATTGTCATCATTAAAGACCTTCATTCAACTAAAGTTCCTAAGGAATAATGTATTTGTCATTATTATCATAGACTTGATTCAGCTTAAGTTCTTAGGGGAAAGTATGAATTAAGCTTCAAGTTACAAAGGAAAACTTAAGGAGATTTCAGATAAATAAGATAAAAAAGAAGTTCTTGCTTTTTATTTGTATATTTTAACCCAAGAGTTGATTTTTTCCCTCATTAAGTAAAAAACAAACAAATATACAAATAGAAAACCTTTAATATTATAATATACTACAGTTTTTCTGTACATGATGTATTCATAATTTTGTATTACTGTTTCTTGTTGTTATAGTGTTTTCTCCTTTGTGGCACAGACATAATACCTGGGAACCAGAAGAAAATCTACAGAATGGATTTGATTGTGGTGCATCTACAAGGTAGGTAATTAATACTGAGTTGGTCTCGCACATTATGAATCATTTTTTGAATGAGTATGATTTCTTATTGTTTGCAAATTGTAAGAATGAAACAAAGGTGAACTTATTAAGATGCTCTTAAGTTTTCAGAATGTGTGAATTGTTTTTATAAATGTATCTCAGGTGGAAATCGGAATCCAATTGAGATTGATTAGAATGATTACAGCTAAAATTCATCAATGTGACAGGGTTTATTCTTGTCAAAAAATCCTTATGGGTCAATTGGTCCTCTGAAGCAAAAAAAAAATTGGGTCATTTGAAGGAACAGTAGGTCACCAGTCAAAAGAAGAAAAAGTGGCCTGAACGATTCAACAGTTACATTTAGTCATACAGTGCAAAATTAAAGAAATGATATTAAATCATATTTTGTGTGTTTATTTCTGAGTTCACCTTTTGTTTGTGTGTGTGTGTGTGTGTGTGTGTGTGTGTGTGTGTAATTGGGAAAGAAAACTGTCATCCAGTCAGAGTCTCTGAAATCCAACAGCTGTTCCCTTTCTTCAGTTCTTGAGCTTGTGTCTTCTGCTGGCATCACTTCACTTCTTTATTGTTAAATCAGAAAAGTCACACAGGCTAGTATCCACATCAGTGTTCACTCTCATGAGTTGCTAGTAGTCTCTCTGAGAGGTGAGAGTCACTGAGAGGTGTGAGTGTTACATTTTCCACATTGAAGGCCCTTTCACAGTCACAGGAGTAGTTAGGGTTGGTAAGGCCAAGAGTTCAAATCGAGCTGAAGCCACAGTATTGAGCAGGAGAGATGAACATGTGTCTTTGACTTCGGATCAGGAAATGTTTTATCCATGTTGATGATTCGTGAGTCACTGAGTGTGTGAGAATATGTATGGTGTGTGTGCACGCGTGCGTGCGTGTGTGCATGCGTAGACAATTCACTTAGAAAGAAAACTGAAATCCAGCCTCCGGTACAGTATCCCACTGCTGTTCCCCTTCTTCAGTTGTTGATCTTGAGTCTTCTACTGCTGGTATCACTCCACTTTTGTACGGCAGCATTGAAGTCAAAGTCACACAGGCTACCCTCTTCAATTTTCACTCTCATGAGCTGTTCACATCTGTCCAAGGAGAGTCTGATTCTTAGAGGTGTAAGTGTCAGAGTTTTGCACACTGAAGGCCCATCTTTCTAACACACCATGAAGGCTGGCGCAGTTGAATGCAAAAGCGAAGCGCCCTTTGGCTTGAAGACGGAAAAGTATTGGGTCATTTTCAGCCTTGATGTGCCAATGGCGCGGGGCGCAGTCCAAAAATAAACCCTGATGTGAATTGCTATGATTAAAAGATCATCTGTATTTTTTTTTCCTTTACAAAATCTTTAATAAAATCACATGATTTATTTTGCACTTATGAATTTTCTTCTGTACCAAACCTTTGATACAATTACATGGTTAATTTTGCACTTCAGTTTGCTGTACTTAAGTGCATTTGTGTGTGTGTGTGTGTGTGTGTGTGTGTGTGTGTGTGTGTGTGTGTGTATGTTGGGCTCTTTTAATTTCTTTTGTGCAATAAATTCTTAGTGTTCTCCATTGAACCTTAGATTTCAGCCTTTTTAGCTAGAGGAGATGGAAACATCTCAGTAAGGATTTATGTAGGGAAAATTAGAATTTCAGTTTGCCTTTGGGAAAATAAGAATTCTAATGTTTACTAGTGGAATTATGAATTAGACTGAATTCTAATTTCCGATTTCACTTAAACATCATGGGTTTCTTTACAGATGTGTGGTGTGTGTGTGTGTGTGTGTGTGTGTGTGTGTGTGTGTGTGTGTGTGTGTTTAAATACTATACATATATAAAATTTCTATTGTTTGTGCTGTCTGGCCATTGATCCACGTACTGAAAGACTCAAAGATGTCAGTCATCATAGTGGAATAGGGATAACAAGATTGAGAAACATTGTTATAGATTGGAATGTTAGTTACTTCTCATTTCTTCAAGTGTCAAGTGTTGCACCCTGTGTGTGTGTGTGTGTGTGTGTGTGTGTGTGTGTGTGTGTGTGTGTGTGTGTGTGTGTGTGTGTGTCTGCTTGTGTCTGTGTGTGTGTTTGCGTGTGTCTGTGTTTGTGTCTGTGCGTAAATACTGTTGTCAGCCAGAGATGCTAGGTAAAAAACAGACAGATGGTCCAGTGAGTGGCTTGGGCAAGTCTTCATACTGATCTGTCTTGTGCTGATACCGTGATAGTACCTACACTGGCTGGGTCAGCTCTACTGGCGCTCATTCAGTCGTTTCCCGTACCATTCAAATATGAGTCACTCATTTTCATTTATCTCATTTATTCCTCCAGTTTCTCACATAGGATGCATGCGATGTTTATACGTGTCCTCCATTTTCACCGGTACACGATGGCACACGATAACAGTAAGTGACAATTTTTTGGCTTGGTAATAAATACCAGGCGGCTATCTTCAATCTACATCAATTTTACCAGGGCAGCGGGGAACCCCCCTGCTTTTTTTCGATTTTCAACTGCCGTGTGGTTCTTTAACACGTGTGCAGGGGGCCAGGAAGGCACACGGGTCTGACTCGCTTATAGTCCCCATCCGATGGACTTGACGTTCAGTTCGATTTGTCATTCAAACTGGGAAAGAAAGGGCGAAAAAGTGCAGTCTATTTGTCATCACAGACACATGTGTTAGATTTGTAATAAGAACTGGTATTACATGTTACTTTAAAGGTCATTTTTTTTTTAATAATTCTTTTGTTGTCTCAGTTCTTCAGTTCCACCTACTCCTGCAAAGGATGTGCCCTTTGATACAGCTGTTAAAGAAGGGACAAATGTGTGTGAAGCTTCATCCAGCCTTGTGCCTGACAGTCCTTCCTTGATGGTGGCAACTGAAAGGGAACTTGCATCACAGGTAAGAAAAGAAAAAAACTTTAAAAAAATAAAGATATAAAGTATACAATATTATTTCAGAAATTGTTCATGTTTCATTTTGAGGCTAAGATATGAGCATAATGTCAGTGCTATTTTGCACTCTTTTGTGATATACGGTATAACAGCCAGTTGTTTCCAAGTTAGATGTTATATAAATCATATAGTTATATGCGCATGACAGTTGATGAAACTTTAATGTCAGTTTTTTTTTTGTTTGTTTTTTTTGCAATTCATGCACAGTTTTCTAATCATATAATACACACATTTTTAACATCTATTTTTCTGATCTCTTGTTTTGAACAGAGAAAGGAATATACAAGCAGTTCCTCATCAGCTAAGAGCAACTTTTTACAGAAAAGGTAAGCGGATGAAAAATCAGTCAACATTTATGAGAAATTTGTTGCTATCATATGCGTAAGTTCTTTTTTTCAAAAAAAATTTTTTTAAGAACATACAGTTGTCAATTACATTTACCCACTTTTAGCTTAATGCTAATCAGGCAACAAGTGTCAGCAAAGTTTCACTCTTAAGTTTTCCACTGCCTTTGGTAGAAAAAGGTATGGACTGCATTACACAATTTACAGCTGTTTGAAGACAGGATTACCTGCTGTTCATACAGATTTGGCCCATTTGATGATTCCCCAGTCATTACACATGTACAATAGGCCACACAATTACAGCTGCTTTTACCGTAGATTTTTTTTTTTATATATGCTCTGCCTTTCTTCTGATAAACTTTGAGAATCTTTTTTTCTAGAAATAGTCAATTGGTAATGTCAAGAAGGTAATGTCTTGGAGTCATTGTTGACCTAAAAAAAGTTGTTGTTGGTTTTATTTTATGCTGTCTCAGGTTTTGTGCCACCCCAGTGGCACTGGGCCCACACTGCTCATTATGAATTTCCATAGCCACCTCTCTGATTGTTCAGCCAAACTCGCGGCACGGGCAGCACACAGGGCGCAGTCAGTGTAATGTTCTTAAGAGGCAACCCACCAGAGGAGGCACTGCACTTCTGCTTAGCCACTTTGGTGGAGTGCAGTGGTGCCTAATCTGATCTGACATACTAAGCCAGCTTCTAATGACAATAAAAGCTTAGTCATGGAGCTAGTGTGAGTGAGGCCCCCTCCGAAGTCACCACCATGTCCGTCCAGCGACAGTCTCCATGAACTTGCGGACACAAGTAACTGCGATATAACTCACCAACGGGACAGCTGAGAGAGGAAACTGAAAGTGAGATCACTATGATAGGAGGGCTTGGATGGGCACAGTACCTGAGACAATTTTTTTTCATTTTACTGATTAATGAGGAAGAGGATGATATAGATGATGCTACAGAGTTCCATTTCAGTCTGAGACTATATGACAGGAATGTTTTGTATGCTTCCTTTATATCCCAACCAGCCCGGAAAAAATACAGACACCTGCAGAGTTGATGGTGAAATTTGAGCTACACTCTCAGGAAC
This sequence comes from Conus betulinus, assembly GCA_016801955.1. Taxonomy (NCBI): domain Eukaryota; kingdom Metazoa; phylum Mollusca; class Gastropoda; order Neogastropoda; family Conidae; genus Conus; species Conus betulinus. The sequence continues at coordinate 23,015 of JADBJO010021384.1, forward strand.
GCATCTATCAAAAAAGAAAAAAAAAAAAAAAAAAAAAAAAAAAAAAAAAAAAAAAACGCATCTATCAAGTGGATGAGAGTTTTTGAGACTCGACTGTGTGGTCCCAGTTTTCCCAACTGAGTTTGTAGCAGACTCGCACTCTGAGTAGGAGCCGATTAGGTCAGAAAAAAAAAAAACCACATGACTGGTGGGATTCAAACCCATGACCTCCATGACGGTTATCTGTGATGTTAACCACTAGGCCACAGTGCACAGTACTTTTAAAAAAAAAAGTCAAGGTAAACTTTTTAACATGAAAACAGTCTGTACTGAATTATCAGAACTGTGAATGTAATAGTCTACATCTATAAATCACTCTGGAAGGACAAGTGTTACAGCATTCCTGCAAATTGAAAATTTACCAAAGGGGAAATGGCGTGGCTGGCTGACCTCTTAAACTGAAAATATCATTGTCAGCATTTGAAGGTCAATTCGAAAATTTGTTTGTGGCATTCTGTGTATTGTGAGTTGATGAACAGACACCTCCCCCCACCACACTCTTCACACTACAACTGATGAAATGGCTTCAGTTTGAACCCAGATCTGGCTGAGATTTTTTCCCACTTCACAAGACCTTCAGTGGTGATCTTGGCACTAGTAATTCAGATGAGATGATAAACAAGGTCCTTGGAGCAGTATACACTTAGTGCATGGAAAAGAATTAATGGCAGCAAAGAAGTTGTCATTGGCAAGTTCTGTATAAAAAAAAAACCCTGTGTAATAAGGAAAGCAGGCACTGTACTAAGGTCACACACTGACCTGTGTGTGAGAGCAGACAGAATGCCACATGGAGTAGTTCCATTGTAACTAAATATGCAATGGAGTGCAATCCAATCCAATCTTATTAACGTTATTGTATTTCATAATGGGATGAAAAATTGCATACTTCAAACAAGTTTACTCCTAAAAGCTGAACTGCACTGTCATCTTTTAATTCTGACCTGAAATATGTCTTAGTTTATGAGATTATAATATTGTACACTATATTTTGTGGTGTATTTAGCCCTTTTATGTTCTTGTTTCTTTTATCTGTATTTGAAGGGTGAATGATAATTGATGATTGATGATAGCCTTTCATTGATGATTTGTTCATTATTCATTTTTTGCTTGAATGGAAATGAAAGGTGGTAGAGATTATGCTTAAATTTACATTGGCACACTGGATTTGTGTGTATTTCAGCTCTGATCTTCTTCCACCTTGTACCAGTAATCTGGATGAAACTGACAGTGACAAGGAGAGTCTTCTTTGTGAAGAGGACTTTGTGTCCAGTGGTGATGATTGGAAGCCAGAGGTATGTGGGAGGATTCATGTTATACTTCACTTAACTGTATGAACATGCAAGTTAAAGTTTGAAATTGTGCTCTGTCTTTTGACTTTCAGCATTGCAACCTGTGCAGTGTGAGAAAGGATGATGCAGACTGAAAGATGTTTAGCTGTATCCGATTATGATAATGTGTCCTAGGATAGGAATAAGAAATGTAGCATTTGTTTTCTTCCAAATTAAACAAGTCACAGATCTCCAGGTTCTAATATGTGTTACTGAAATAGCCAGCTTGAAAACGAAGGATATAGTAATGGCCAGTAATTATCTGAAAATGTGCTCAACCAAGCTGCATTGCTAAAGCTTTAGAATAATGACATGGATCAGGCCATTTAGTGAAAAAAACAACTGTTATTTTAAGCAAGTTTTTAAAATCTGATAGTGCCACATGAGCTACATTTTAATATCTACATTTTTCATGTGTGTGTGTGTGTGTGTGTGTGTGTAAGTTCTTATGGGGTATAAGGGAATTTGTGGTGGAGTGTGATTATTCCAATATTTTTCCGTAACACAAAATTCTTGACGCACGTCAGGCAGCGTAATATTTTTTTTTCAGAGCAGAAAGTGCTTCTTCACTGCTAGAGTGTTACATGAAAAAGGAAAATGCTTGTACGCATGCCTGACTGCGTCAAGAATTTTGTCTTACCGAAAAATACCGAATATTCGCACTCCGCCACAAATTCCCTTATGTCCCATACAAACTTTTTTCACACACACACACATACACTCTCTCTCTCTCTCTCTGTCTCTCTCTCTCTCTCCTCTCTCTCTCTCTCTCTCTCTCTCTCTCTCTCTCACTCACTCTCTCACACATTCTTATTCTTTAATGCTTGTGAACCTAGAAATGCTGATCCTGCTAATTATTTTGAGACATTTAGTAAATAAAAAAAAAAAATCCTTGTTGTTTTTCAGACAAAGCAAAAAAAACAGCACCAGTTCCTCATTTTGGAAGGTGACAGTGACCTGTTTGAAGAAGGGTAAGTACAGCACATTTATCTTTTTTGTGGTGAAGTTGTAATGAACCATGATTTTGTTGTTTGTAATAACTTACTTCATTTTTTATGTATTCAACGTTTCCTACGTGAAAACTTTTTCATACATCGGTGGTATTGCTCTTGAGTTTTTATCTGTACTACTGTTCTGTATTTCTGTCGGTCATTCAGATTCATGAATCTGAACCTTCTTAACCACTATATGCTAATGTATGCATTTGTCAGTCTACATAATTTTATCCTGACTAGCCTTTCAGAAGTTGAATTGTTCAGTCGGCATTGTCCAAATGTTGTAGGAGCAAATAAACTATTATTTATTTTATAAACTGGTCCTGTGTCATTTAATGTACAAAAAATGTTCATAGTCCCAATGCTTGGCAGAAGTTTGTATAGGAGAGGGAGGATATGTATTGCGAGAGAGTACAGTTTCTTTCCAGAGCTATGCTGTCCTTCTCCAGATGACTTAAAGTTTGAAGCAGTGAATAAGCCACATGACTGATTGAACAAGAACTCAGTTTGTAACACATTTTATGATGCAGAATCTAAATTTTCTTGTGCCAGCAGAATCCCAAGCATTGCAACTACAAAGTTTGCAGATATTCAGATGTTCTTTTTTATAATTTAAACATGGTCTTGTGTACCCCAGCATTGTTTTAGTGTTTCCAAATGGTAAATGCCAAATCTGCTTAAACATCTTAATTTTGCAGGAAACATGAAAGGTCAAGACCTAAGAAAAGAGGCAACCGAAAGAAACTGAGGCAAGTTGCTCAGGATGGTTGTAAATAATTGTGTGATTTTTTATATTAGTATTTTGTTTGATGACAGTTTTGTTTAATGTTTCGTATCATAAAAGTTAAGTCCTGTCATTGACAGAATTTTTTTTTTCATGACAAAAAGGGGATCCATGTGACAAACTGATATCGTTTTTAGTGGGGAGAGAAAGGCTATCTAGCTCAACCATAACAGTTCCAATTGGGCATATATCGAACAGCATGAACATGTATCTTAATAAATAGGCTGTCTTCCTTCAACAGATGGTGGCATGGAATATATCATCCAGCTCAGTCATGTCAGCTCAGACTGGGCAACATAACAAGTTCATAGCATATAAATTGTTAGCATAATTTTCATTTACATTATTACGAGAGGTTTTTTTTTAATTATATAAACTTTCCAGGATTCAGTCTGTGACAATTAGTTTTGTCTCATCTCAAAATGGCATCCCAGAATAATGATAAGGAATGTTATTTCACCACTTCCAAACATACTCCTCTTTTAGGACATTAGTAGAGTCTTTAAACAGATAAGATAAAAATAATGAAGCCTCGAACGCTCAAATGTCCAGTTAGAGATGTAAAGAAGAAAAGGTTTACAAATAGGTCTTGCAAGAGGAAGAGGATCTGATATGGCATTAGGAGGTCCACTGTAATGTGTAGTTTTTTTGTAATGCTGTTGGATGAGCACTTCATTCTAAAAGGTATTCCATTAGGGAGGAAGGTGGCAGAGTGGTTAAGATGTGCATGGGTTTGAGCCCAAACACAAACCCATTATGAAAATTGGACTTGAAATATTTTTAACTTCAAACCTTGCCAGTAGGAGGCTGTCATGATTCATCAAGATTTTGATAAGCAGCAGTAAAAACAGTTTCAGAGTAATAGTTTCAATTTACCATGCATTGTGAATTTCAGTATTAGCTCTTCTCTGTGCCATGTTTACTTACAATCTTTACATTGCATTTGCATACTTTTTTTCTTACATCTTCATTATTTTTCAGGCAAGACCATGCCTATTCCCATACCTATGCCAGTGATAATAAAAATAGGTAAGTAATTATCGTGATAATGATCTTAAGAGCAATTCTAAAATAATTTCATATTTGACGTTCATATTTCATGAAGTGTTTGATTACATACTACATGTGTATTTTGTTTAAGTGCTTGGTGTTTCTTTTATGTGGTATACAGTATACTGCTAAGCAGCCCTTACACTTTTTTTTTTAATTGTGCATCAGGTTGATGAAAAGAGAAGTGCTTAGTCTCAGAGCCAGTGTGAGTGAGGTCCCTCCCCCCACCCCTTACCCCCGAGGGCATTACCACATCAGTCCAGCAACTGAACTTGATGACACCAGTAACCATGACATGAACTCACCAAGGGCACAGCTGAGAAAAGGAAACTGAAACTGAGGTCGCTATGAGAGCAGTGCTTGAAGGGCCACGAACCTGAGACAATTTTTCAATTGTGCTAATTGATGAGGATGAGGAAGATACAGATGATGTCAAAGAGTTCATGGCTGTACTCTATGCCTACTTAAATAATATAGCCCAGCGTCAACCAGGCCTGAGAGATACAGACACCTGCAGTGTTGGTCAGGACATTTAGCAAACACTCTCGAAGCACATCCATTAAGTGGATGAGATCTAAACCACTACACCACGGTACCTAGTAAATTGTCTGAAGCTTAATTAGCGTGTTTTTGTTTCATTATTGTTGATGGAACAAGGTTTTAGAAGAAGAAGTACAATATTTCTTTTTCATTTATATTGGGAGGAAGGTGGCAGAGTGGTTGAGATGTTCACCTGCCAGTTCAGTATGTGAGAAGTACCTGGGTTGTCACCTGGTCTTTTTCCCCTTTTCTCTCCCCAGTTGATTGACAAATTAAACTGAACATTAAGTTCATGGATGTGGACTATAATGAGTCAACTCAACTGCCTTCCTGGCCCCTGTGTACCGTAAAGAATCCACAGCAGTTGAAAATCAAAGGGGGGGGAAGGGGGGTTCCACTGCCCTGGAAAAATTAATGTAGATTGAAGACGGCCAGCCTGGTAGTCTTACCTAGTTCTTACCAGGCCCAGAAAAGTGCCCCTGTTCTTCTTCTTTCTTTTTCTGCGTTCCCTGGTCACGCTGGTCAGAACAAAGTCCGGTACCTCGGGCAAAGTCAGCAGTCTGTTGGAGTGAGTCTACCATTCCCCACAGCTTTTTCCTTGGAGTTCCACTGCACTGAGGCCAAAACCCACGTCCTTGGGCTGGTCGAAGGTGGGACAGGACTGAATGTGTGTGGGCTGGGTTCTGTGGGCCTGTACCGCATGGGCACTTATTATCTGTGTGCGATATATTCAGGTGATATATGGCGGAGAGGCACTGGCAGTGTGCAGTTCTTAGTCTGAATGTGGCAACTTATTGGGCATGCTCAAGATGGTGAATTTCTATACTATACCCACCTGTGATACTTTCTCTCCATGCAGTCCTGAACTGGCTGTGATGAATTGTCTTACCCTCTCTGTAGATACAGCATGGGCAGTTTGGTGTTTGTTGGCTGCCCGCCTTGGAGAGTCAGTCTGCATCTTCATTCCTTCCATTTCCCTTCCACTTCCATAGCCAGTGTTTTCAAACTGTTGTGTGAATGTAGGTACTAGTAACGCAAAAAAATACTTCATTTTCCTAAAGCAGTACTTTGATCTATACCTAATGTGATGGTGGAGCTTTGGTCGCCAAGAAAACTTGCATCACAAACCCATTTTGTCGGCAAGAATTTTCATTTGACCAATGTTTGAGATTTGGTTCTCAGCTGCATTATTTATTGGTGGTGGTCATTTACTCAATATGTGTGGCAAAACGCTTTCGATGACTGTGCAAGTGGATTATTGTTAATGATGACTTCCACATACTGATGGCTTTCGTCACATTTTTTAACTGCAGAATGTTTTGTACTACACATATGCTGTTGGTTTAAGCAGAATGCACAGCGTTGCTCCAGTCATAGCACGAATCAACTTGTTCAGGTATAAGTGTACATACAAATTAAAGATGATCAGAATGAAAGCAGAGGTCAGCATTGTACTCCTGTTACAGGAAGGTGTGACCAAGGCCCCCCGCCAGCAGGCAGCAACAGAAACATGATGAAGACCAGCCACAAGCACTTGTCATCTGCCCTTGGAACACCAGTTTCCTGTACACACAGAACCATGTGGATCTACTTTTCTCTCAACAGATGAACGAGGTGAATATGTGGATGTAATCCAGGTGTTCTTAAATTTATTTTTGGGCAGTTGACTGATTACATTGAATCTTTGTCATCTCTATGAGGCTGGTGGAACATAGTCTGGTTTCATTACAAATTGTCAAAGAATAGCACATGGAGGCCTTCAGATGAAGTTCACCCACTTCAATCTTTCAATACAGTTGGGCAAATGATTGGCATGAAAATAAAGAGTAGGTGGGGATGAAAGCAGTTGCTATGTCCTGGACAATAAAGTAGTTTGAGGTCATAATTGGCGTG
>JADBJO010021385.1:0-29642 GCA_016801955.1 Conus betulinus
GCGAAGTGGTTGCGTCGCGGACTCCCCGGCTGGGAGGTCGTGGGTTCGAATCCTATCAGAGTCATGTGGGTTTTTTTTTCTGCCCGACTGGCTCCTACCCAGAGTTGAGTTTGCTGCAGACTCAGTTGGGAAGACTGGGACCACACAGTCGAGTTTCATCCACTTAATGGATGCGTTTCTGAGAGTGTTGCTCAAATTCCTGACCAACACTGCAGTGCCTGTATCTCTCGGGCCTGGCTTGACGCCGGGATATATTATGAAAGAAGCGTAGAGTACAGCCCTGTCATGTAGTCTCAGACCGAAATGGAAATCCGTAGCATCATCTTAATCATCCTCATTCTCATCGATCAGCATAAAAAAAAAAGTCTCAAATTCTGTGGCCTTCATGCCCTGCTCTCATGGTGCCCCTCAATTTCGATGTCCTCTCCACGTCTGTGGCCTTGGTTTGGTTCCGTCAGGGTCACCGGTATCGGCGAGTCCATGGGGGCTGTCGTTGGACGGACATGGTGGCGCCCACGCCACTAAACACCACCGAAGTTACTTGGCAGCAGTGCAGTGCCTCTGCCAGTGGGTTCCCTCTTGACGACTTGACACTGACTGCTCCCCGTGGATTGTCGGTGCCTGGGCTGCAGCGGGGCTGACCCAGGGCTGTGGCTGTGCACGGGGTGTCGGAAAAAAATAAGTGCGTTGGTGATGTGTAAGTGGCCTCTGATGTGGCGCAGAGGTTCGGGACACAATAAAAAGAATGTGTGGGGAGGGGAAAAGCTGCTGAAAACAGTAATAAAATGTAGGGGAAATGTTTGAGCCTATGCCTGTATACCCAAGAATGAAAGTGGAGATCAAAAGCCAAACACAAAGACGACAGAAACAAATACAAGTACGCGTCGCTTTAATTGAAACGAAATTGAACATGAAATGAGGCAATGAACAGTAAACAGTAAACAAAAAACAAGTAGGGTAACTCTTGCTCCCGTAGCAAAACCTACTCACAGTAACTTTTATTCAAGACTGGCACAGCCTTTTAAACTTGAATAAGTCAGACAAATACAACGACGAACAATCTTAAAAAAAAAAAAAAGTCTCAAATTCTGTGGGCCTTCATGCCCTGCTCCCAAGGTGCCCTCATTTCGATGTCCTCTCCACGTCTGTGCCCTTGGTTTGGTTCCGTTGGGGTCACTGGTATCGGCGAGTCCATGGGGGCTGTCGTTGGACGGACGTGGCGGCGCCCTCTGGAGGGAGAGCTCACTCATGCCAGCTCCGCGACTACCAATTATTGTCGTCAGTCAGGGGCTTAGTAGGTGGTGTCCTGTGTATGTTAGATCAAAACAGGCGCCACTAAACACCACCGAAGAGATTCGGCAGCATCGCAGTGTCCTCCTCCGGTGGGTTGCCTCCTGACGACCTTGACATTGACTGCTCCCTGTGGATTGCTGGTGCCGGGGCTGAGGCAGGGATGACCGGGCTGTGGCTGTGCACGGGGTGTCAGAATAAGTGGCATAAGTGTACTGCCTATGAGGTGGCGCAGAGGTTGGGACAGCAAAAGAAAATGTGTAGGAGGGAAACACTAAAGACATTATGGAAACATTATAAAATGTAGGGGAAATATTTCAGCCTACGCCTGAGGATCCACCCAAGGATGCAAGGGAGATCAAAAGACAAACACAAAGACGGACAGAAACGAATACAAGTAACTTCGGTTTAACTGAAACGAAATTGAACATGAAATGAGGTAGGGAACAGTAAACAATAAGCAGTTGACTCTTGCTCCCATAAGAAGAACTAACTCACAGTAACTTTCATACAAGACTGGCACAGCCTTTTAAACTTGAATAAAGTCAGACAAATACAAAGACGAACATTCTAATGGTGGGGGAAATCAAGCGCAGGCCAACAAACAATCCCTCCGTCATCACAGTAATGACTTGGCAAAGAATTGAACTTATCGGAGGGATGGGGGGGGGGGGGGGGGGGGGGTAGATTTGAAGATGAAGGAAATGGGACATAAAATTATGAAATCTCCTCACTAGCTGCATGAAGGAAACATCGAAATACCTCTCAAAGGAAGATTTGTTTGTATTTGATTGCTCCTAGGCCTTTCATCCACTGGATCGGAATCATCAGGGAGACAAGGCTGATTGTGTCTGGGCTCCTGGGCGTTCAAATAGAGACACACCACAGTCCATAATACTGTGGTGTTCTCACCACCACCGGTTTCAGAAAAAGAATCCACACTACACCCCCCAAAGCAGCCAGCAAAGGGGTAGTAAATGAAACAAAACGAAAGTGGGGGAAGGAAAAAGTGAAAAACTAAAGACATTATGCAAACAGTATAAAATGTAGGGGAAAAGAAATGTTTGAACCTCTGCCTGAAGATCCACCAAGGATGCAAGAGATATCACAAGACAAACATAAGGACGGACATAAAACAAATACAAGTAACCTCGGTTTTAATTGAAACGAAATTGAACAGGAAAATGAGGCAGGGAACAGTAAACAATAACCAGTAGAGTAACTCTTGCTCCTGTAAGAAATCTAACTTACAATAACTTTTATTCAAGACTGTGTTATGGATGGTGTGGAGTGCATGTTTTGCTGTGTTGAGGCCCAATCTGTCGCCGGGCGACCCCGAAACAAGCAAAGACTTTCTTCCATCTATGTTTACTGGATAAGATTTTACGAATCCAAGTTACTTTTTAAAGCATTTATATGCTTCTTATGTTTGGAATTCCGATTTCTCCCTGTTCTATACTTTTTCACAGACGTGGTCCTGTTAATTCTGTCTCTTTTTTGCCCCAAAGGAACTTCAATATAAAGTTCTGGATTTCATCAATTATATAATCCGGTGGGGTTGGTAATAACATCCATAGATGGGTTAGTTTAGAAAGCATAATAGGTTTAAGGACTGCTACTCTGCCGAGAGGCGTTATCTGTCTTTTGAGCCAAGTTTTTATACAGTGCTCTTATTTCTGCAAACTTTTCTTCAAGATTCATAATTTCGCATTGTTTTAAATCACATGTAAACCAGATGCCCAAGATGTTTATTTTGGAAGGTTCTATTTTATGTTCAATTGTGGCATATACTTAACAGGGGAATTCGTTTACTACCCAGCCCAACTGCGTTGTGTTTTTCTGCGTGTAGTATGAGTCCAGACACTCTTCCAAAATATTCAATAATGCAAATAGATTCCTCAAATGATATTCGATCTCTTTCTAGCAATAGTTCAGTATCATCTGCATCCTGTGATAATTTGTTTTCATTATCGGCTACTTGAATTCCCTTTATACTTTTATTATTTTGTCTTATCATGTTTGCCAAATTTCAACACGTATAACAAATACATATGGAGAGCACAGAGAAATATAAACGTAAACAAGTGGGGGTAGTCTTTGCTCCAAAGGAAACCTAAACCCAGAGTACTTTTATTCAAGACTGGCACAGCTTCCCCATTTAAACTTGACTAAAGTCAGACAAATACAAAGACGAAACTTGAATAAATCTAATAGACGAACAATCGATCGGGGGAAAAACAAGCGCAGGCCACACAACTAAAATGTTTTCATAGTAATGACTTGGCAGAACTTTGAAACTTAAGGAGAGCACTATGAGAGAGAGAGAGAGGAGGTGGGGGGGGGGGCGGCCAGGAGGTTTGAAAGATGTATAAAAACTGGGAACATGAAATTAAGAAAAATATGAAAACTCTTGCAGACAGTGACGAGTTTTCATATTTTCTTGTAATTTGTACACATACTGTTCCCCGAACTCAAGCAGTACAACTTCAACACAAAACACCTGCTCTGCCCGTTTTTTAAATTTACAAATATTTCAACCTCCTGGCCGCCCCCCCCCCCCCCCTCTCTCTCTCTCTCTCTCTCTCTCTCTCTCTCTCTGATCTCCTTAAGTTCAAAGTTTCTGCCAATGTCATTACTATTAGAAACAATTTAGTTGTTGGCCTGCGCTTGTGATTTTCCCCACTATTATGATGTTCGTCTATGTAGGTGTTGTATTATTCAACTACCATAGTATTCAGTTTAAAAGGCTGATTGCCAAGTCCTTCAAACTTGAGCATAAGCATGAATACTTGACCTCTGTTTTATTAGGTTTCCTTCATGGGAGCAAATTACAAAGACTACCCACTTGTTTACTGTTTATTGTTTGCTGTTCCCTGCCTCATTTCATTTCTTTATAAAATCATAACCGTACACTGTCAAATGCTTTTTCAAATCCGGCAAAGAAGTAACCTGTATATAATATATATTATAATATATATATATTATATTATATATTATACAATCATTAAATTAAGTATCATAGATAAGACAAATATTATCTCCCAAATACGTGTTAGAAATAAAACCCAGTCTGATCCTCATTGAGAAGGGCAAGATAACACAACAGGGAGAAGGAAGTACTGTTTTAATCGGTTAGCTATACATGTATATCCATGTTTGTACACAACATTCAAAAGCGAGGATTTTGGATGGGGGTCTCCAGTTTTTTTTTATCAGGTCTTTACGTTTGTCGCCCTTTGGATACGTATAATAATACCTTCTTTTTCTGTTGAGGACAATTCCATTTTATCATATCCATCACTGATCGCTTCACAATGTTTATGGCCCAAGCTACAGCCAGAACCATTTGAAAAACTGATGCTATGAAACCATCATTCCAGGACTTTTCATATTTGACCATATTTTTGAGAGTCAGCATTCCGCTTCTTCTAAAGTAAATGTTTCCCTCCAAAGAACGTTCTCTCACCCTCAGTTAACGTTGCCAAGTCCTTTAGCTAAATCAATTATTTTTACAGGGCCTCTACACCTTTTTTAGAATACAATTTCGGTAAAAGTTTATTAACTTCCTGAGTCATTTCACCATTATCATTTAAAGTATACCGTCATCACGCGTAAGTTGTTTGATTAGTCATTAACGTAGTTAGTTTTTTCAAGTCCACAAAAAATATTTTGTTATCTTTTTCCCCTGCTGCGACCCATCTCGCCCTAGAACGCAACAGCCATACCCTCCATTTTCTTTTCTCAGACTAATTAAATCTTGTCTGCATTTTTGAAGCTCAAAACCTTCTTGTTCTGATAACGCTACTTCTTCTCTCGAGCAATTGAATTTACTTTTCAAGATCTTCTTTTTTTTCTGCAGCTTTCGTTTCTTTCATCGTTGCATATGAAATGGTTTTACCTCTAATCTTCATAAGCAATGTATCCAGAAAAAGTTGATCAGATATAACAAAGTGAAAAAAATTTCTGATTTAGTAATTTTGGGCAACAACTCACAACGACAATAGGGAAGTGCTGCATATTCCTCGGTAACCATTTGGACGCCCGGCTTACCTGGTTTACTTCTTTTATATAATTAGTGTCTCTTAATAGAGAAATTGATTTTCCATAATAAATTTCTCTTTATCTCTCTACCTTGTTCTAAAGTTACTGTAATTAAGGGAGTGGTCAGTTCGATAACCTGGTAAGATATCAGCGTCTATAACGTAATTGCAAAGCCAGTCTGAAATAAGAAAGAAATCTAAACGACTCTGTTGACACGGATTTGTTCTCCTCCAGGTGTATCTACGTAATTCCGGATTTAAATCACGCCAGATGTCAGTTAAATCTAAACTATCCACCATGTTGTTTCTACTTGCTCTTGCGCTTTAGGATTATTATTATGTTTATAGTTACAGCAATCTAAAGAGTAGTTGTGCGAACTAAATTCCAATCGCCTCCAATTACGACATTTTCAGCTCCGACTTCTCGGATATGATCTTCCAACTCCCCATAAAACTCTGGCTCATCACGATTAGGTCCGTAAATACTGCCAATAAGACATTCTTTGTCCATCATTTTTACTGATGCAAAAATAAAATTACCTGTTGTGTCTTTTTAAATCTTTTTAAAACTGAAATTCAAAGTTATTATTGGACACAAAATAGCCACCCCGACCCCGCGAGAATGTGAATTATCAGACGCAAAAAAAAAAAACAAAAAAAATTTATAACCCCATTCTGCACGAATATAATTTTCTATTTTTGTGGTCGAGAAATGGGTATCCTATAACAAACATATGGAGTATGACTTTTTCTCTCAAATAGTTGAACACATCTCTTCGTTTTTTTGTGGATTGGCCAAACCCTGACTCTTTATAGATGCATGGTAATTTTGTACAGCTCATACTAAGACAAAACGTTCGTGTCTAACACCCAACATTTGGACACATCGCCATTCTGACAACCAAAGTTGAAGCAAATACAACATAAGAATTAGAATGTAAAAGGTTAAACCCGAAACAGCAGCTGCTCTCCGCAGCAGAATCTTTTACCATATTTAGAGAAGGCATGACTTGTTTTTGTACAGCCATACTCAACGGCACACTGTGAATCGGCAACAGGCAATCCCGAAACAAGCAAACTTGAGAAAACAAAATTTGTCAACTAAAAACAGACATACACATATAGATATTAACATGGAAAATTATAAAAGTATATACAACAAGTTAGTGGATCCGTCCGATTCCGGTCAAAAAGAACGGAAGGAAAATAGAACACCTGTCTTTCAATACGCATCTGACACGGTGCTCACAAAAACTAGAAAAGAAGTGGAGGGGCACTCAGGGACAGGTGTCTGACGACCATAAAAAAAAAAGAAAAGAAAAGGAGGGAGAGGAGTGGAAGGGGAAGAGGGAGCGGGCCGGGGGTGCGGTTGCCACTCAATGGATTTTTAATCATCATCGCATCGAGCCATGCCTGCTAAAGTATCAGATGTCCCAGTGGCTCAGTGGCTAGTGCGCGAGTCATTAAGTGAAAATGATCATGTCAGAGGGGCATGGGTTTCGAATCCCAGCCATGGCTCTGTCCCAAGATGGGGAAAAAAAAAGGGCAGCAGAGGGACATCCGGAGTCATGAACCGGGTGTGGCCCAACCCCCTAGAGTGTCAGGGAGATAAGGGCCGAAACACTTGTTTTGAAGGGGCTTCTCTTCTGAGGACTCTCTGCTGCCACGCTCTCCACGAGTTTCTTTCTACTGATGCATGGGTAAACCATTGACTTCCGGGAATAGGCCGGAGGATGTCCGGGAAAGACTGGAGGACACTGGGAAAGACACAGAACCAAGGGCTCTGTGTGGGCTGGCTCCCCACTTTCGCCTTCAGCATGTGGCTACTAAAAAACAAAAGGAAAAGATGCTCCCCAGATTCACCGAAAGGGGGAGAGAATGATGAATCCATCGGTGCTCAACCAATCACGACTGCAAATCCCAAACGGACTATGACGTGGACCAAATGAAATATCCATGTGTCTGTGGAAAGCGTTTCGCTACCACCCGTGGCATGAAGATCCACAGAACAAAGATGGGATGTGTGAAGACTCATCTGAATGAGCAGCAGCGCACTGCATCAGCAGCTAAGACGTCGAAGACCAAGGCCAGGATTTTAAACCACAGTGCCAAGGACATCCACGCTGTTGTTCCGGATGAGGAATTTGCACAGGCACAGCCCTCGATGCCAGGCGCCTGAAACTCAACCTGCCACGAGCAAACGAAACTGAAGATTGGGAGAAAACTGGATGCAAAAATCGTCCAAACGACTCGATGCACTGATAGGGAAAAAGCACCCTGGAACACAAACTAGCCACACATGGGGACATTGTGTATGCCACATGAGACGCCTATGAGCAAAACTACCCAAACAGAAAACACCTCCAAAGAAATCCCGACGCCAAGAAGAGATGGACAAGATCAGGATCCAAAAGAAAACCTCAAGAAGCAAATGAAGACCGCACTGTCAGCTGAAAAACAAGGCTGGAAAAACTCTGGGAAGACCTGAAAGCAAAACACAGCGCCCTCAGCAAAGCGGAATCTGCGAGGAAGAGGAAGAGCAAAAAGAAGAAGACACAAGAGCGCTTCTTCAGAGACCCCTTCCAGTTTGCCAGAACTCTGTTTGAGCAGCCAAAATCTGGGACCCTAAGTGTGGACAAAGGAGTTCTTGAGCAGCATCTGAGGAAAACATACTCTGACTCACAGAGCAAAGCACCACTCGACATTCAGGTCTGGTGTGGCCAACCAACCCTGAGGAACAGTTCAATGACAAGCCTCCAACGTTGGCGGAAATCAAGAAGGTGGTCGACAAAGCCAGAGCAAATCATCACCAGGGCCAAAACGGAATACCTTACCAGCTGTACAAGAAATGTCCCAGGTGCTGAGTGGCTCCACAGGCGCTGCTGCGATCAGCTTGGAGAAACCAGAAGCGATCAGCGGCCAGTGGATGACGGCAGATGGTGTGTACACATCCCAAAGAGCTCAAAAACAGCAAAACATCAGTGACATCAGCCAGTTCAGGCCAATATCACTACTGAACGTCGAAGGGAAAAATCTTCTCTGTCATGGCAGCAAGGCTGATAAAGTACCTCATGGAAACAAGTACTTGGATGTGTCAGTCCAGAAAGGTGGCATCCCAGTGCTGGGCTGGCTCCAAAGAGCACGCCACAATGATCTGGGACGCAATGCAATCCAAAGAGCAAAAACAGAAAAGAGAGACCTGGACGTAGTAAACTTGATCTATGAATATGGATCTGTAGCCCATGAGATGATACAGTTTCGTGTTGGCAATGGAAGTCATCTTGAAAGCAGCAGCAACAGCAACGCAAGACAAAACAGACCTTGGCGATGGATACAAGATGCCCCCTCTCAAGGCCTTCATGGATGACACTACAGTGATTTCATCCAGAGAAGACGAGACACGTCATGTGCTGGAGAGGCTGGACGACATAGTTGCCTCATCCAGAATGAAGTTCAAGCCAAAGAAATCACGGAGTCTCTCACTGAGGAAAGAAAAGTGGCCGAATCTGTGGTCTTCAGTGTTGCCAACCAGGCCATTCCAACAGTTACAGAAGAGCCAGTCAAGAGCCTTGGAAGATGGTATGATGATACGCTGAAAGACACACAAAAGAGCAAAAGAAACCAAACAGATGTCGGAAGAAGGCTTGGAGACCATTGACAGTGTGGGCTCCCTGGCAAATACAAGGTCTGGTGTCTGCAGTTCATGCTGATACCAAAGCTCCTATGGCCTCTGATGATATACGACATCTGCACCAGCATAGTGGAGGCAATGGAATCCAAAATCAACAAGTTCACAAGGAAATGGCTTGGTGTCCCACCCTGTCTGACTGACATAGCGCTGTACTGTCGCCAAGCAAAGCTGAAACTACCACTGAAATCCATCCTGGAGGAATACAAAGCAGGGAAGATCAGACTTCAAAGCATGCTGGAGGACTCAGGAGACAAGGTGGTAGAAGCAATCAAGCCCCAGCTGAAGACAGGCAGGAGACATGATGATTCAGGAGATGAGAAAAGAAGAAGACCAAAAAAGACTCCAAAAAGCAGTCCAGCAGAGCCAGCAAGGGCAATGGACAACGTGGGAGAATGCACTCCAAAGAAGTCTCACTTGGAATGACATTTGGCACATGGCCCCTCTCAGGATCAGCTTCATTCTCAGATCTGCATATGACCTTCTGCCCTCAAATGCAAACCTGGTGAAGTGGGGAAAAACAGACGATCCTTCATGCCCCCTCTGCCATGAAAACAAACAGTGGAGCATGTCCTAAGCTCATGTAAAGTAGCCCTGGCTCAAGAAGGTACACATGGAGGCACAACCAAGTGCTCAAAGAGATTGTACAAGTAGTCTGGGCTAGTACCAACACCACAAAAAGGGAAAATCAGGACTCCAAAAGCACCCGCAACATTCTTCACGGCAGGAGGCAGCGAATCATGGCCAAGAACAACAGTGCCACTCGGAACATGCAGGCAGAGTCTGCTGGACGGGGCAGATGACTGGGAGTGCACTGCAGACCTCCCAGAATGGAAGAGTCACCCAGAGATCATCAGCAAGAGTGGCATGAGACCAGACATAGTAGTCCACTCTCAGTCAACCAAGCAGCTGATCATGATCGAGCTCACGGTGCCATATGAGAACAGAATGGAGGCAGCTCAAATCTACAAGACTGAAAAGTATGCTGATCTGAAAAGTAGAAGGCTGATCAGGCAAACAGCCAGCTGGACTAGAGAGAAGGCTGAATCATGTCAAGTCGTGAAACAGCTCTCAGTTGCAGGGAGGGAAAAAACCAGAGCCCTGAAAGCAATGGCAAAGCAGCAGAGAGGTGTTCAAGCTGGATCTGGTCAAGGAGGAACAAAAGTGAACTTCATAAGGCTTAACTTTCCTACAAATATCAGGTGTCCAAGTGGCTGAGTGGCTTGTGCGTGTCATTAAGTGGAAAATGAGCATGTCCAGAGGGGCATGGGTTCGAATCCTCAGCCATGGCTTGTCCCAATGGGGAAAAAGGGCAGCAGAGGGACATCCGGAGTCATGAACCGGGTGTGGCCCAACCCCCCCCCCCCCCCCCCCCCCCCCCCCCCAGAGTGTCAGGAGATAAGGGCCGAAACACTTGCTTGAAGGTGCTTCTCTTCTGAGGACTCTCTGCTGCCACGCTCTCCACGAGTTTTCTTTCTACTCGCTTAAATTGCAAAAGGCCTACATTATTCTAACATAAAGCAAACGCGCGCGCCCGAACACACACACACATATTCCCACACTCTCACACTTAAGCGCGCGCGCGTACATCACAACACACTAGCATATGCATAAACATAGCATATGCACAAACATAGCATATGCATAAACAGATGTTCGTGCGCTTATATGCGCGCGCACACGGACACAAACATATTCACGCGCACACACACACAATATAACATTGTGCACCACACACACAGACCAAACGCAATACAAACTGCGCGCACACGAGCGCACCACACTCGCGAGCGCTCACGTACTCACGCACACATAGACATTAAAGCATTCAGACTACATATACATATGGGCACGCCCGTACACACACACACACGCACGCACGCACGCACGCACGCACGTACACACCTCTACCCCACACAAGCGTGTGTGCACGCGCACGCACGCGCATGCACACACACACACACACACACACACACGCACACTTACTACTTACACATGCACCCAAACACACACACACACACACACACACACACACACACACCCACACACACACCACCCCACATCACATCACATCACATCTGAACACGACGACAAATTCTAAGGAAAAAGAAAAAGATCTACATGATGTCAGACATCCGCAAGAACATTTCAAATGAGTGTATATGAAACATTCATTAAAACGACAGTCTTATACAATCACTCTGCAAATAATAATAAATCAAAACATGTATTCTGTACTATTTTGACCGTGAAAATGTCGCAAAAATATGATGGCAGTAACAGTATACTTTGCAAATGATATAAACTTCAATCAAAGTTTTTTACACTTTTGTGACAACAACAACAACAACACAAAACAAGAAGAAGAGAAGAAGCTGAAGATAAGTAAATTAAAGAAAACAACACACCAAAACATCAAGAGGCATACAATCAATAAACAATACACCACACACACACACACACACACACACATACACACGCGCGCGCACACACACCACACAATTCACACCACACCACACATACCACATACCCACACGAACATAAATCAAACAACAACGAACAAACATACAAACATAAAACCACAAACAAACAAAAAAACCCAACCGACCGGCCAATTCACCAATCAAACAAACAAATAAATGAATGCCTCAGATTGCATAAATTACATGTGTACACTTTTTCATTCATATTGCATGCATATTGTGTAAACATGCACAAAACTGCATGCACTTTTGCACATATTCTCTAAGTACGGCCCAGGTAAAAAAAAAATCACTTGAAAGAAAATCAGAGTGGAGAGAGAAAAATCCCTCCAAAGAATTGATCATAAAAAGAAATTGAACAAAAGACCAACGTAGATATTCTGTTTCAACAGCGCATACGATTTTCATGAAGCAGCACCTGCCGCCTGCAGTACACCTCCATTTCACACACACACAACCACACACACACACCACACACACCACACACACAAAGATACAGAAGAGGAGAGCAGGAGAGAGGAGAAGGAGAGACGAGAGAGAGAGCTGGATAGGCAGGGACCAACGTAACAGATTGGGATTCCGGGGTCGAGGTTTTGCATGTTAATTTTTGCACAAAATTATGAATGGGATCTTAGTATTGCCAGTAAAAGTGGGAAATGATTGTCGCCGTTTTTTCTGTGGACACTTCCAGTAACCTTGACATAGAGGTCAAAAGTTGAACGGTCATTTTTTGATCCAAAGTTACTGCATTAATCACGCTTTGTTTTCAGAGTCCGGAGTGCCAGAATGAAAGAATGTACATTTGGTATTCTAAAGTGTTTCTGACAATATTCAATCTGAACTAAACAGTGTCTTCGTTACAGAATATGTTTATCCTGTTTATGATCAACACAACTACTTCTTGTGAAATTTGCAGCCGCGACCCCACCCAAACCCAGCACATAATACTGACATCTCACTTTCTCCTTTTCAGGAAGATGCAATGATGATCCCCATCAGCTAACTTTTGCATGGATAGTTAGGCCTTAGAAATAAGAAATGCACATGACTACAGTCCATGCCCTGCTATGATCTCTATGTAGAAGAATTCTTCCTAGATCCATCCTTATCTGAAAGAGCCCATGTGTAGAGGCAGCCACAGCAGCCTTGACCAAAGTTGTGTTCAACACCTGCACCAAGAGAGATGTTTGAAAGAGCAGCAAAAAATATGCTAACTATCCTTGATTCCCAAAGGGTACTGAAAATGATGGCCGAGTTTGATAAGAAGGGATACAAAGTTCACTCTTCAAGTTTGTGCGGACAGTAGGATACATCCATTCCCACCCCGTGATGGGTCTTGGGAGCTGTACCTGTCGTCCCTTGATGCTCTGTGCAAGCACTTCTTTTGCTTATGATAAGCAGAAAGTATACCAGACTGGTTCCACTTTACCTTGAGGAGATGACAGCCACTCAGATCACAGATCCAGACATACATCAAAAGTTCATTTATGTAAACTTTGTAGTCAACAAAAGCCAGATCCGATTCTGTGCCATGGGGTGGATCATGCTCTCTGAGCACAGCAACAACCGCATCATGCAAGTCACTGGAGGACTCATGGGCATACAACAGAATGCCAGTGCTTTGGGAGAGATTCTTCCTTAGCAGCTCCCAGAGCTTAGTAGGCTTGCTGAAGAAGCACATTGTGATGGGCTGGCTCACCAAACAACTACATGTAAGGGAACATCATGGACCTGTCACAGGCTGTCTGGACAAGACAGGAAGAGAACAGTGCTCGACTCACACTCAAGAGTGTGCACATATCGTCCATGAATCCTATGAAGTACGAGGGTGTGAAGACCTGCCCAAACATCATCACAAAGGTTGTGATGCCAGCTGAGGTGCAGAAAGATGTGTGCAACAACAAGACACTGGGCAGCAGAAGTATGCCAACTTTGTTGATAGGAACGCATCAACACGAATGAGGTCAGTATCTGGGCCAGAATGAAGTAGGTTCAACCTGAAGACATGGAAAAGTGCAAGCTAACTCGGTGAAAACACAGAGTGGCTGATCAGGTAGTGGAGCTCAAGGACGACAGATCACTATTTGCCCGCATGTTGATTGTTGCACGCTCACGCCCCGAGATGAACCTATCAAGGAGAGCGTTAGCCAGCATGAGTTCACCCCTCCCACAAGCCTTGTTCACAGCGAGTGGTGAACTGCTACCATGCCACAGACAAAAGCAAGCTGATGGCTGTACTTGTGAATGAGGACCCTGTCAAACAATATTAAGTTGATCTGCAGCCAGAAGATGTCACCAATGACACTGGTCCTTGACACAAAGGAAGGCAAACTGTAATTAATGGATAATGGCAATTGTCCAGGCAATGGGGGGTAAGCCACTTTGGGTCAAGACGTGTGCTCAATGGGCTGACCACACTTCATAGTTAACACTTGACAAGTGCAGGGCAAGTGCAGGTGCAGAGAATATGATGAGCTCAATCTAGTCTATGACCGTTATGATCTTCCCACTTCATTGAACGAGGGCTACAAGGGAGAGAGACGCCAGGGTGGTAAGTCAGCAACTGCTTATCACGTCACAGACATGCACAAATTGGCAAGGTGTCAGCATAACAGTTCCTATCCAGTACCGCAACCAAAGATGAGCTGACAGTTTATCTTGCAATGAAAAGCTCTCCACCACTCTGAGGGTAAGCCCAAGGTCTTCATAGTGGACTTCGCGGCAAGAGGTCCTCTCAAAAACTCCATGGATGTTCAACATCTCTGTAGCTTCCAAGAAGAAGCTGACACGAGACTTATTCTGCACAGTCTGGGATGCTTGTTTGCTGTTTGAAGAGGAGCAACAGAACTCTACATTCAGTCATCTGACACTCACGTTTTTGTCCTTGCAGTCCACCGTTACCATCAGCTCTGCAGGAACACATACTTTGTCACTGGGTGGGGGGAACAAAGAAGCGAATAATCTCACTGGGACCAATAGTGAATGCACTTGGTGATGCAAAGGCTGAAGCCTTACCAGGATTTCATGCCTTCTCTGGAGCTGACGTAACAGGTCGATTTGCAGGGCAAGGGGAAGCTGACCTGTTGGCAAGCACTTAGCAGATGCTCCATGGAGGTGGTATCTGCATTTGCTGCCTAGGGACGTCCGAGAAACCTGGAAGTTGACACACTGAACGAGCCATAGATGAGACATTTGTTTGCCAGCTCTACGAGCCTGGGTAGCACTATTGTGGATGTTGGTGATCTCAGATGGAATTTTTTCACCAGAAACAACTACTAGAGCCTCAAAAGCCTACCTCCGACACGAGGAGCCTTTACATGAAGCCATTGCCCGGGCACATTACCAGGCCATGGTGTGTGCGTCAGGATGACATTCCTCACCCTCAGCTACCACCAGCAACAACCGAGGGGTGGAAGGAGGGGAAGGAAGAGGGGGATAGTAGTACCAGCACCAACAAGGGATCCTCCAGCTCCAGCCACCGTTACTCACCCTCATCAAATGTGGCGTGCAAGAAGACCAGTTGCACATCACACTGCTCCTGTCGGGTTCGCAGGCCTCAACTGCTCCGAGATGTGTTTGTGTGGAGCTCCGATGAGGTGTGCAGTAATAACTAACATGAACATGATGCAAAGCGTATAAACGTACTCACAGGTTTATCTTGAACACGTGTGAGATATTCCATAAAGAGGAAAACCCGTTTTGGGCCGTTTATTGCCGTTAGTAACGGCTACTCTGGTAAAACATGGGGCCATCATCTGTGACCATAATGAACATACCTTCAAATTTTCAGAAAGATGGGCCACATACTTTCGGCGATTTTCCATAAAGAAGAAAAGACTGTTATGGGCCACTATAGCCATTAGTAACGGCTATAACGGTAATAAAATAATACATACGGGCTCAATCATCCGTGACCCATAATGAACATACCTACAAATTTTGCCGAAAGATCGGCCAAGTACTTTCTGAGATATTCCATAAAGAAGAAAATCCGTTTATGGGCCGTTATAGCCGTTAGTAAAAGCTATAACGGTGAAAATAACACATCGGGGGAGGGGGGGGTGGGGGGGGACAGTGGCAGGAAGATACAGACAATGAAAAAGAGGGAGTCTGACCAGGGGGGGCGGAAGGGGCATGCATGAACTTATCACATACTGAGAAACGCACACCACCAGAATTCATGCCGTACCCCAAAACATCACATAATATGGCTGTGCATATACTGATTATGACAAGTCGTATTTGTATACAAGGCTTTCACATCCAAGCGCCCCCAAGCCTATAAACGTGTACAAGTGCACACACACACGCGTGCGCACCTCGTGCAATACGCACATGCACACGTACACAGGGATGAGGGCATATGGAAGAGGAGAGGAGAGAGAGAGAGAGAAGGGGAGAGGAGAGAGAGAGAGAGAGAGATGAGGGGAAACGGACAGGCATACAGGAAAAAACATTCATCTCCTTACTTTCATCTCCTTAGTTTTACTTTTCAGATATTAGAAACCGTGTTGTAAACCGTTTACTTTCAGATATTAGAAACCGTTGTAACCTTGTAACATTGCCTTGTAGCTGTTAGATATTTTAAGCCATACATACTGTTTACCACTCCTCAGGAACAGACGATGCCTCGACCAGCGAATAGTTAATATTTTTTCTTAATCGCATCGAAGTAGGGGCTTAGTTTCCATTACAAAATGTATTTTGAAATGTAAGGTGGGAAGGGAGGGGAGGAGATGAGGAGGGAAAGTGGGGGTAAAGAAGGGGAGACCAAAGCAGCAGGCAGATAGGGGAAGCCTAGGGACAGACGGTTCTAATCCTTTCAGGCTCCAGCAACGCTGCCAGACTCCTTATCTGCCCCATACCCGGCCTAAAGACAGACACGGCACTACGGACAGTGCGAGCTTCCATCTGCGCCACAGTCGTGGCGGGAAAGAGAGGAGAGGAGAGGGAGGAAGGAAAAGCGGAAGAGGAGAGACGAGCGTGAAGAAAAGGAAAGGGCGGCGGGGGGTGGGGGATGGGGGATGAAGATGGAAAGTGGGGGAAAGGAGACTTGGGAGAATATAAAAAAAAAAAAGCCACTCAAGCACTAATGATATTGATTAGGGTTTGGGGACCGTATCAGCATATATATATCAGCACACACACACACACACACACACACACACACACACACACACACACACACACACACACTGGGGGAAAAAAAACACAGTAAAATGGAAAATGAACAAGCCTTTTTTATAATTGAAAAAAGAAATGTACAGGAAAGTATAAAAAAAAAAAAAAAAAAAAAACGGACAGAAATGAAGGAAGAGGAAAAAAATCAAAACAAAACAAAATGATAAATCAGAGAGAAAGAACAAAATTTTGCACTAGCATCCTGACAGCGGAAAAAAGAGGGAGGAGGGGGGGAGAAAGAGGTGCAGAAGAGAGCAAGACACAGAGAGAGAGAAGGAGGTGGGTAGGGGTGGGTGGCAAACTGACAGAAAGATAGAGCCACTGAGACAGGCGATTTAGCCGTGCGGTGAGCCAGCCAATCAACGCCTCGTCCACCTCCGGTCACCGCCGCTCAATGGGATGACAGTCACATCCTTACTGCCCCCCTTAACAATCAGCCCTCACCAGCCCTTCTCCAAAAACACACACCTCATCATCAACTCCATAGGACGGCTCAACGCTCAATAACAGATCACTGCAGATGGGGGAAAGGATGGACGAACAGAGGGACGGATGGAAAGAGAGAGAGAGAGAGAGAGAGAGAGAGAGAGAGAGAAGAGAGAGAGAGAGAGAAATGGATGTACCGTAGGGGAGAGAGGAAAAGGATGGACGACACACATGGACGGACGGACGGAATATCGGTATAGAAGAGAGAGTGAGACAGACAGACAGACAGACAGATCTCACTAGCTGTAGCAGAAAGGAAAGGATGGGCGAACAGATAGACGGTCGGATGGAAGAGAGAGAGAGAGAGAGAGAGAGAGAGAGAGAGAGAGAGAGAGAGAGAGAGAGAGAGAGGGGGGGGGGTGGGGGGCTGTCTACGGAAGACGACACGGAAGATGGCTACTGCCCCTCTTGACACCCCCATCACAGTTAATGAACATCACAGCTGTACTACAGTCGCCTTCTCTTTTCCCACACACAACAACACACCAGGAGGCACACAGTGCAAGGCAAGCACTGTCTGCATGCAAAAGAACCCCTGCCAGTAACATCTGTCCTTGACATTAAAATCTGGATTAAAAAAAAGTACTCATGGTATATTGTACTCATCACAGGATGAGAAAGAAGTGTAAGGTGGACTGAAGGAAGACAAAGAAGTGAAGCACGATGGACAGCGGGGAACGGCGAGACAGAGAGGGAGAGAAAGACGAAGGGAAAGGAGGGAAGGCGAGAGTGACGGAGGGTTAGGAGTGTAGGGGAGAGGGCCGGAGTAAGGGAGGGATAGAGCGATGGAGGGACACAGGAAGGGAAAGAGAAAGAGAGGAAGGGAATGACAAATGGCTGGAGAGCGAGAGAGAGAGGAGAGAGAAGAGAGAGAGAGAGAGAGAGAGAGAGAGAGAGAGAGAGAGATGCAGATTCAGATGTTTATTCGTAAAGGCCATAGCCCTAGAAAGGGGTAAATAAATGAAAAATCGCGCAATTCATCAATGCAAAATCCCTCAATCTCTGACAATCTTAACATTTGTTATCCTAACACATAATTTCGCATCTGAAAGCTTTATACAAATACAAAGCGAACTGTTTGGTAGTGCTTTCATTCGATGATGCCATTAACATAATGATTTTGAAGAAACAAGGCTTTCTTAGATACTTAAGTGGGATTAATTGCTGTCTGATAACTTGTAGTACAGGACAAGACAACAAAATGAACTTCATTTTCATCATCTTCATGACAGAGTGGACAATGTAAAATTACGATCAATAAAAGGCTGATAACGGTTAGAATGTACACAGATATCCGATACACCAAATCTAAATTTAGTGACAATATGTTTATGTCTGTTGATTTGCATTGATAAGTACTTTGGAATACAGTGTGCAGGATTTAACACTCTGTAAACATCAAAACGGCAACTGTCCTCGATATGAGAATTCCATCTCTGCCAGTTTACTGTCATTAACCTTTGCCGGAACATACAAATAAAACTATTTATATGTCATCTGCACCTTGATTCTCCCATACAAAGCCAAACCCAAATTCGTACAGTTTAATCCTCACTTTAGAGGCCCAATTATTCTTACCCCTAGCATCTAGCTGTACTAACATTTTATATGCTTTATTGGTAGTCTACTAGGTTCCATCTGGGTTATTTTTAGCCAGTAACGAATGCACCTTACCAAAGACAATAAATGGATTGGATACCTACTGGTCTCCCCATAAACTAAATCGTTTGGCGTTTGCATTGAAACACCGAGAAACTTTTTCAATGCATTTAAATGAATATTTTCAGTATGTATAGAAGCAGTATCAAGACCCCATAATTCAGCTCCGTATTGTACTATGGGTTGAATTTGAGAATCGAACAACTTTAAAAACAGTGTAAGAAGACTCATTATTAAGCATACGCAATTTCTTTAAAATACAAAGCAAGCAACGTTTAGTTCTACTTACAAGGTCTTTGCAAGCAAAACCGAAACTTAAACGTGTTGAAAAAATATATACCCAAGTACTTATAGACATTCACGACTGGCATAGGCATTCCATTGTACATCCATTTTTTTTCCCGAGCAGCGAGATGTCCACCTTTCCTAAACACTATGATATTACTTTTTTGCCATGTTTACTTTCAATTTGGAGTGACGCAGAGGCTCTTTCTAAACTATTTAATTGATTTTGGAGACCAACTAATCGTTTCTGACATTAATGTAACGTCATCAGCTAAGAGGAGGATGAAAATCTCCAATGCATCGTTTACTAACTGAGCTCCATGCTACCCATTCTAAAGTTAATTCATTAATAAACATAGAAAAAAGAATGGGACTACAGACATCCCCTTGTTTAACTCCCAATGCACAGTTTTATGTAGTCTGTTAGAGATGATCCGCATCTCACTCTCGCTTTCACAGAATCATACATGCTCAAAACACATTTATATAATTTACCTCGGATTCCATGCTTCACCAAAAATTGGCCACAAAAACACTCCTGTTAACAGAGTCAAATGCTTTTTTCAAGATCAATAAAAGCTACATATAATTTTCGATTTAGACAAAACTTTTTGAACAAAGGCCATCAAGTAACCATATGATCTATAGTCGAATAATTTCGTTTAAATCCAGCTTGAAATTCGCCTGTAATATTATTCTCTTCGACCCATTCTTGAAGTCTTCTATTGATAATAGCACTGTATAATTTACTGCCGATGTTGCACAGCGAAATCCCTCTGTAGTTGTCTGGATTATTACGTCACCTTTTTTATATAATGGGAGAACAATAGATTCGGCCCAGCTTTTAGGAAACACACCCTTATCAAATAGAGTATTCAGAAATTTTGTGAAAAAATTCATCACCAGATCGGATCTGCATGCATTTTTTATCATTTCACCAATGATCCCATCTGGTCCGGCAGCTTTTCGATTTCTCAGTTTACTTAAAGCAAAAATGATTTCTTCTTTCGAAATAGGGCGATTTAAATGACTATGATTGTCGTCGTCGTTATCACTCTCATCTCCTTGCCCTATATTGTTGCCAATGTCATCGTTTCTTTCAAGCAATTTCTTAAAATGTTGAAAACCAATTTTCCAGACTGATATTATTTTGGGGTTGAATTCTTCTTTTTCTGAATTTTGCGCATTGTCTCCCAAAACTCCTTTTGGCACTTCATGGAGGCGACTAATTTATCTAACATAATTCTGTTAAATGCTTTTCTCTTTTTTCTTCAAAAGATGTTTATAATCGCGTCTGGCATTACAGTACTCAACGTGATCAGGTACAGATAAAGTTCGACGGTATTTAATCAACAATTTACGTGCATTTCTTTTACTTAAAAGACATTCCCTATCGTACCAGTCTTCGCCAACTTCTTTTCATATTTACATTAATCATCTTCCTCATACATTCCGCAGCGACTTTTAGACAGCTGTTAAAACAAGTAAAGCTTCATCAACATTAACCTCAATGAGACTGATTGCCATGTGCATCCTTTGCTGAAATTCTGGTGAATCCATTGCATTATTAAACAAATCCACATGAATATCATTCCAGCAATACTTTTCAACCAAACTGACAACATTATTTTCTTTCATAGAGTGCGGGGTTAAGCTGTGTAAATTAATACATAATACCAAAGGCATGTGGTCAGAATCAACATGTTCACCCACACATAACTTACAATCATTGAGAAGTGTTGCAAACATATCACACGACATTATAAAATAATCATTCACACACTGCTGCCACACTCAGAGATGTATGTGTAGCAACCTTTGAGGTCGCCCTGACACAAACCATTTTAAAATGCACAAATCCAATGCAGTGCACATATTTAGTAACATCTTCCCATAACTATTTAACACGTTATCTTCTGAATTTCTGCCCACGTGTAATGGACCACTCAGACATTGGTTTTCAAAAGAAAATACAGTTTCATCTAAGTCTTGAGAAATCTTGGAAGTAAATATTCATATCACCACTTAACATTATATAAACGTCACCAATAGAAAGCAAGCAGTCACATATAAAATCTTCAAGTAAAGCAATACCATTGTCATGATCAGTGAAATAGTAATATGGCCAACCTTCTGGCGGTACATATGAACACACATACAAGACATCTTTAATTGTACCCAAAACAGATTTATTAATAATGAAAGCGCAAAAAATGTCTGCCTGAATCTCCAGAGCTTTATGAGTGAACAGAATTCTTTTCTAATCAGACATACTAAGCCTCCAGATCGCCTTCCACGAGACGTAAGTTTTATGGCTGGTTTACACAAATTTTTCATAGCCAACAAAAACAGACGATTGGAAATCTTCCATAAACGTTTCACTCAGGCATACAAAATCAAAAGAAGTAACAAATGAAATAAAATCTTTGTCAGATAGTTTAGAGAATAAACCATTTACATTCCAGTGAAGAAAAGAAAAGTCTTTCGATTTATTGACAAGAGAAGGAGAATTTAACACATTCCTATCAACACGATCAGGTGACACAGTACACACACATCTTCGGGAAACAAGTCAGACGGGTTTTGTGACACAGATTCAGAAAAACATTTGAAACACTATTTACATTTTCAACCTGGGCAACGGTTGAACGAAGGACAGAACACACCGCGTTGTTTACCTGTCTCATGGATAGCACGTGCTGGCAGCGTGTCAGCCACACACCGCACTGTGGCAACAAAACCGGTGTCGTCCCCAAGTTTGTGTTCCATTACAAACACAGTAAAATTACCCAGATGAGTTTGTGGGCCGGCCGTCACCCTATCTCAGTTCAACCAGTTTGTCATCGCGGTCCACAGTGAACTTCTTCCCATCGATCAGAAGGTGGTTAAACACCATCGAGCTCTCTCTTACCCTCTGACCTTGCTTTCTTTAGATGTGGTGTTAACCGTCTCCTAATCTCTCTTACTGAAGCAGAGAAGTCCTCTCCAACGAAAAATTTTTGTCCCTTGTAGTTTGCCCTTAGCTTTTTAGCACAGATGTCTTCTGTTTATAGAAGACACACCGGGCAATAACTGGCTTGGAGTTGATCCGGTGAACCCTGTCAAACTGTACGTCTCCTCAGAAATTTCTAACTTATTTTTGATTAGGTCCTTCACCGTACCTTCACAGTCCATCGGAGACTCGTTGTCCTTCCGTGGCAGGCCGTAAAAGATGAGGTTGTTGCGTTTTGGACCGTCCCTCAAGGTCGTCCGTCTTCCTCTCCAAGACGTCCAGGTCTCCTCGTCAGGTCGTTCCTCCTCTGTAAGTCGTCGTTCTGCTGACGCAGACCCGTGACTTCACCTCGTAGTGCCCTCAGCTCACCCTGCATGGCCCCGTACTCCTCCCGTAGGACGTGCAGATCTTCTTTCACCTCCGAAAAGCGACTGTCCATTCTCAAACCCATGTCCTGGATTATGCCCATGATGTCAGCATTGGTGGGTTGTTGAGGAGAGGAGGGTGTCGTCCTTCCGCTGTCCGCCGGCGAAGCTCCAGACTTGTCCACGCTGACTCTGCGTCCCGAGCTGCCGAGCCGGGCCTGCTTCAAGTCCGTCCTGGGTCCTGGGTTCTGCTCCACATCTCCACAGCGTAGAAGGAGTCCGCCCCAGAAAACTAAGGTGAGGAGCAGGCCTAGGGCTACACCGTCTATCTTCGTTCGTGGTGACAGCATGGCGATCCGCATGGCCATCTTCGTCCTGGCTCGCTTCAACATGAAGGCGATGTATATGTGGACAAAAGTGCCACAACTCGCTCTAAAAACCGAGTGGTGCTGATGGCATGGTACCTGATAGTGGTACTGGCAAGAGTTGAGGGAGGTACTGTGCGCAAGTCCGTCAAAAAATGAAGGTAACTGCAGCGCGATGCAATGCGAGACTGCTCGAACTGAAACGCAGTTCACGATAGACAGAGAGAACGAGAGAGGGACGAAGACAGAGACGGAGGGAAGGAGAGAAGGAAAGATGGAGAGAGGGAGGAAGTGAGAGAAGGACAGAGGAAGAGAGGGAAGGAATGAGTGAGGGACGGAGGATGAAAGGGAAGGAAAGAGAGAAGGATGGAGCGAGATGGAGAGAAGGAGAGAGGGCAAGGGGGATGAAGGAAAGAGGGAGTGAAGGAGAGAAGGACAGAGGGAGAGACGGAGGAAGGGAGAGAAGAACAAAGGGAGAGAGGAAGGAAAGAGACAGGGACGGAGGGTGAGCGAGAGGGAAGGAGAGAAGGACGGGTGGAGAGAGGGAGAAAGGAAGGAGTCACGGAGGGAGAGAGGGAGGGAGTAGTATAAAAGATAAGAGGGAGAGAGGGAAGAAAGGAGAGGGGGACGGAGGGAGAGAGGAAGGGAAGGAAAAACGGTCGGAGGGAGAGACGGAAGAAAGGAGAGAGGGACGGAGGGAGAGAGGAGGGAAGGAGGAAACGATCGGAGGGGGGGGGGGGGGGGAAGAAAGGAGAGAGGGACGGAGGGAGAGACGGAGGGAAGGAGAAAAGATCGGAGGGAGAGAGGGAAGAAGGAGAGAGAGGGACGGAGGAAGAGAGGGAGGGAAGGAGAAAAGATCGGAGGGAGAGACGGAAGAAATGAGAGAGGGACGGAGGGAGACAGGGAGGGAAGGAGAAAAGATCGGAGGGGGTGGGAAGAAAGGAGAGAGGAACAGAGGGAGAAAGGAAGGGAAGGAGAGTATGACAGAGGGAGAGAGGGAGGGATGGAGAGAGGGACGGAGGGAGAGAGGGAGGGATGGAGAGAGGGACGGAGGGAGAGAGGGAGGGAAGTGAGAAAAGATCGGAGGGGGAGGGAGGGAAGAGAAAAGATCGGAGGGGGGGGGAAGAAAGGACAGAGGAACAGATGGAGAAAGGAAGGGAAGGAGAGTATGACAGAGGGAGAGAGGGAGGGATGGAGAGAAGGACGGAGGGAGAGAGAGACGCGGGAAAGCGGGAGTTTGTGTATTACATGTTCCAGGGACTCACCATTCCGCTCGGGGAATAGTATTTTTATGACAGTGGTTTGTGTGCATAAC
Source organism: Conus betulinus (assembly GCA_016801955.1). Classification (NCBI taxonomy): domain Eukaryota; kingdom Metazoa; phylum Mollusca; class Gastropoda; order Neogastropoda; family Conidae; genus Conus; species Conus betulinus. The sequence continues at coordinate 24,150 of JADBJO010021385.1, forward strand.
ATTGCTGGAGGCTGTCACTGGCTGTGCCTCAGTGGTACTAGCCTCTTTTGTTCGGGGGTGTTGTCACGGATGAACATTTGTTTGGGGGATCAAATGGAATTTTTTTCTTTTACGTAGGTTACATGTCAATTCTGCAAGCTTGCTAAGACAAGACAAAGACAAAATTCTTTATTTACGAGGGTAATAGATAAGCACTGACGCGCTTTTTTACATCCAGTCCTTGCCCAGAGTAGGGACTACAATATGCAGTGAATTGAATAATGTAAAAAGCAAACAAGCAAACAAACAAAGCGGTCATGCAATTATAACGAAACATCAAATGAAAGTAGAAGAGAAATGAAAAAAAATAATAGTACTAAAAGAAATATAATAAGGATAATGATAATGAAAGGGAAGAAGAGTGGGGGGGAGCATATGGAAATCTACTATATCGTACACAATTAGCGTTTAATAAAAACAGACAATAAAATGAATATCGCAAAATACATACAGAATTTAGAACATACACACACACACACGCACGCAGAGAGAGAGAGAGAGAGAGAAAAGAGAGGTAGAGAGAGAGAGAGAGAGAGAGAGAGACGAAGAGAGAGAGAGAGACAGAGACAGAGAGAGAAAGGCAGACAGAGAGAGAGAGAGAGACAGAGAGACAGAGAGAGACAGAGAGACAGAGAGACAGACAGAGAGACAGACAGGGGGAGAGAGAGAGCGAGCGCAAGTACAACATATAATCATTTTTCATAAGGCATGAAAATACGTACAAGGTATTAGCAAACTGACATGGAATGAGCGGAGAGAGAGAGAGAGAGAGAGGAGAGAGAGAGAGAAGAGAGAGAGAGAGAGAGAGAGAGAGAGAGGAGAAAGAGAGTATGTGAAAGATAGCGTTTATCGATGCACCTGCAATCTGGACTACTGTGCATACTTGTTGATTTTTGACAAGTTAATGCATATACAGTAATTGATGTGTGTGTATATGTGTATGTATGTATATATGTGTGTGTATGTATACACATACGTGTGTGTGTGTGTGTGTGTGTGTGTGTGTGTGTGTGTGTGTGTGTGTGTGTGTGTGTGTGTGTGTGAACAGAAGAAGCGCGTGCCGTCCGCGACTGTTTCATTTTCTCATCCTCTAACAATTCACTTTAAGATTTCGGTTGTTTTTTGTTTGTTCGTTTTTGTTTTTTCTTTGTCTTTTCATTTTTCTTTGCCTTTCACCTTCCTTGAGCAAGGCCGCCTCGTGTACGTCCACTGGGTGTGTTTTGCACGTGGTGCAGCGGCTAGTGTCATGTGTCATTTTCGATGATGTGTGTTGTGTTACCTGGCATGGGACTGGGATAAGAGGAGATCGAGTCACTAGAACCTTGGCTGCCGAGTGGCAAGAAACTTTCTACTACGCCAGCTAATATTTCCCCTGAGGTCTCCCAGACCCGGTCTTCACTTCGTTGTGAGACGCCCGAGTCATGGTCGGTGGCGTGCACCCTTCGCTGGGCCGGAACGACGACTAAGCTTTTTCATCCCTAATCCACACAGCCGTTATGGTAACTACTTTATCGTTTTCTTTATTTACGACTTGAATTTGTAATTTTTCGCTTCCTTCCGTATTTGAACGGGGACGGTTCAAAAGCCATTTTGTTTTCAATGGCGCTTCGACACAGTGTTGTTTCGCGTTTGTCAGTGCGAACTTGTCGAAATTGTGACCGTTGTGTTGGTGAAATAATTTATTGGTTTGGAATCGAGCTTTAAAATTATCAATGTTCAATATTTTATTAGCCACCTTGGGCAGATAGTTTCGCACTTTGCTTATAACAGAGAGCAGGTAGCCGGAGATTGAAACTCTCTTTTGAATAAATTTTCGAATGGAGACAACCAGGGTTTTTGTTGTTGTTGTTGTTGTTAGTTTGTTTTTAATGGCTGCTTATCCTACTTGTCTCCCTTTCTGCTGCCGGTATTTTGTTTTGGTCTTCTGATTATCGAGTCGAGTCGCGGAACGTTGGTAGCGTGTGTACGACACACAACGCCGGGGAGTGAGGAGTCCTTCCTGTCGCGCCCCTACCTTCTGGCCCCGCTCGGCTTGTACTTGTTTTTCTGTGGGGCTCCGATCGGACCATGCAGAACCATCACAGAGATCAAGTTCGTTCATTTTTGTTGAATTGATTCAGTCATTTATCACTTTTACGCCTTTTTTTTCAATCAGTCAGCTATTATTAATATGCCTTACTTATTTGATTTATATGCATTGTTTATTTATTTATTTATTTATTATTATTTAGGTATGTTGCATGTCTGTGTGTGTGTAGTATGGATGTATGTATTGTATGTACGCATTTTTTTTATTCTTGATTCATTCTTTCATTTTATTTTCTTTCTTTAATTTATCAATTTCATTATTTATAAAGCTTCGACAACCTCTCTCCCCTCACTCTCATCGCAACTCCTCCCCTCTTTCTCTTTTAAAATTTCCACTATCCTCCATAACCTCCCCCCCCCCCCCCCCCCCCCCCCCCCCCCCCACTCCCCTCTCTCCAGCCATCTCCTCTCTCCGTGCCATGGCATTTAATACGTTTTCAGCTTTTTTTCTTATTGAGAGTGTCTTTTTAACTGTATTTACACAGAGACGAAAACTTAATCATACAAGTCCGCTTATCATACTCTTCCTCTAATTCTCTCTCTCTCTTTCTCTCTCTCCCCCCCCCCCCCCTCCCCCCTTCCCCCCGACCCTCTTACAACAGTATTAAAAAGGGGAAACCACCTCCCCCCTCTCACTTCCCCCTCGTTCCCCCCCCCACCCCTCCCCCTCTCTCCCACCTCATCCTCTCACCCACCCCCCCCCCCTCGCTCCCCCTCCCCTCCCCCCCTCTCCCCTCTCCCCCCTCCCCCCCCCCCCCCCCCTCTCTCTCTCTCTCTCACAAGTAGCGGGTGCAGGAGGGGAGAGGACCGTCTAAAGAAATGGACCCTCTGTGATCAGATTCCTCATGCTCCGATCATGCCTCCTCCTCCCCACAGTCGGGGTCTCCTCCCCCCCCCCCCCCCCCCCCCCCCCCCCCCCCCCCCCCCACCCCCCTTTTTTTTTTTTTTTTTTTTTTTTTTTTTTACTTTTTTTAAAAACTTATTTTTCGAGAAAGTCTTTTCCTTTATTTATCAAATACCAATCTCATCCGAAAGCGAAAAATACATCTTGTACCTTTGAATATCTTAGTGCTAGAACTCTTTCAAAGACACGCACATCCACATGTTCGAAAAAAAGCAACATTCAACCTGTGGTTCCATCTCTCCCACATCGCGTCCCTTGAACATAAAAGTACGAAAGCGAAAGTAGCTCGTGAAGCGGGGGAAGAGTGAAGTCAAGGGAAGTTGTTTACGGTGTCGTTGCATCTTTAAGACGGGTTCACCATTCTGTCAGTTGAGAGAGAGAGAGAGAGAGAGAGAGAGAGAGAGAGAGAGAGTGTGTGTGTGTGTGTGTGTGTGTGTGTGTGTGTGTGAACGCGCGCGCGCGCGCACGCGCGCTCGCGTGTATGTGTATGCGCGCGAGCTTTCGTGTGCGCGAGTGCGTATGAGAACCTGCGTGCGCGCTCACCCGCAAATTTACAGGGGAATATTATGCACAAGAATGTGTTTACATACATGTGTATGATTAAACATACCATAACCAAAAGGAGAGAATCTATACCTTTTTGAGCCTCATCTGGTTTTCAAAGATCGAAATCAAAGGGAGACATGACCTCGTCTTCTTATAAATACTTATGCACATTTTACCCATGAGCAGGATGTGATTTATTATGCGGGCCTTTGTACTGTTACTCCAAAGAGTACTGCTTCAATCGTCAAGTGCAAATGAACATCAAATCTGTTAAGAATAATCTGCTCAACTTGTTTCCAAAAGACTTAAAACACAGGGCAATTAAAAAAAAAGAAGTGTTCACCAGGACAGTACTGATCATGAGAGACCTTCATTTTACATATAGAATATATTAGTAGGGTAGACGTGTGTGCAGCAGTTTCCACTGAAGCACCCTTAAAACGTGTTTCTTTATTAACCAGTGCTTTTTGTTAAGTTCAATTCCAAATTTTGTTTCGCTAAAATCCATGTGAACCTGGAATACTGACTATGTTTAAAAATTATTGCTTTCTGAACTGCTGCTTGCCGTCGTCAGCCTCTGTCTATGGAACAGAAGGATGTCATCATGGCTTACGGGATCAGTCACAATGTGGGCAAAATCCAGTTTGCGAAGTGCTGCATAAAATACATTATATTGTAAAATTCTTTCAGGCGAGTGGCCAAGTTTTCCACAAATTTCTGCAAATGACAATAATCCGTGCTCGTTATACGTATTACTTATATAACAGAGATTCCCTTTTTAATCCAGTCAGCGTAAAACAAGACATTTCCTTCATATGTATTGTCAGCATTATTCCATAATACCTGTGAGACAGTGGTAGTAGGGCCTGTACTATTTAAGTGGCGCCACGTACTTAAGACATGTCCCCAGAAGCGTGAGATTATCAAATCTAAGCCTTTAAAGTTCTTAATTTTTGCAGTGGCATAAAAACACAAAACACCATCGCCGAAACACAAGAAAATCATTCTTGGGATCACAGCCCATTTTTCAGTATCTTTTGCTTGACAAAATCTTATCACCCACTGAAGCAGAATAGCACTTTGCATCTGTTTTATATCAATCATAGTTTTCACCGTCTTCATATTCCTTAACTAAAAACAAACATTTCGTTTCACTTTTTCGAAAGCTTTGCAATTACAATCTCTCTTTCTCCATAAGAATCGAAATAGTAACCTGTTCACTTCTGATAAAACGTCATCTGGAATTGAGATTACTTGCATGGCATAAATAAATTGTGAGATCAAATGTGTTTGAATAAACACAGACCTTACCAAATACACTCAAATTTCTTTTCTCCCAAACCTTACCAAATACACTCAAATTTCTTTTCTCCCAAGCATGTATAAGCCTTCTGATATTTTCTAACCTTTCAGTCCAGTTCTCTTTAATTTCTGAGGCTGATCTCGAGTAGAGAAAGTACAGTCTAAGTATTTCTGTCTTTCTTTTAACTGATATTTCATGAAAAGATTAGGTCAATCCTTTCTACTACCAAGCCACATGGCCTCTGATTTTTGTTTATTGATAATCAAGCCTGAAATATGGGAACTATTGATTACATCTAACGCACGCTGCATATCATTTTCGTCCTTTAGAAACAAAGTAATGTCATATGTCATGCATATAGAGCTATTTTACAGGCTGGATCTAAAGTATCATTTGAGTTCCACAGTCTTATACCTTTGTCTTTGGAATGTCTTACTTTAATTGGCCAAAAGTTCCACTGCCCACACCAAAGGCTAAAAGGCGAGAATGGGCTATCTTCCCTTATACCAGACTGGACAGAGAAGTAGTCAGAGCCATCGCAGTAATGAAACACCGCTGACAATGTCGGACATCAAAACGGTTACCCAGTGACTGAACTGTTAACACACCAAAC
>JADBJO010021386.1:0-2500 GCA_016801955.1 Conus betulinus
GACTGAATCAAATGCCTTTTCGAAATCAATGAAGGCTACGTATAATTTGCGATTCAATGAAAACTGTTTCTGTATAATAGCTAAAAGTGTAAACATTTGGTCGATAGTTGAATAACCTTTCTTAAAACCTGCCTGCCATTCGCCAGTGCTATTATTATGTTCGACCCACTCTTGCAATCTACAGTTGATTATTGAACTATATACTTTACAACCTATATCACAAAGTGATATGCCCCTATAGTTGCCTGGATTGTTGACTTCACCTTTTTTAAATAATGGCAATATAATCGACTCTGTCCAGTCATCGGGAAATATCCCTTTGTCAAAAAGTACGTTAAAAAATATGACCAAAAAATCAATTACGGCATTTCCAGCATTTTTAAACAATTCTCCAACTATACCATCAGGGCCCGCAGCTTTTCTGTTTTTTAGTTTTTTAATTGCTGAGATTACTTCTGCTCTTGAAATTAGGCGGTCGAGGACACCTGTTTCACTATCAATATCAAGAAAGGTAACGTCTTCTACTTCTTGCACGTCTTCTTCAATATCTTTTCGAGAAGTTCTTTGAAGTGCTGATACCAATCACTGACTGAAATATTATTACGCGTATTACTTTTTCTACCTAATGTTTTACGCACATGCTTCCAGAACTCTTTCTGATCGTTTACTGAATTAATCAAATTGCATAATAAAGTAGAATTATATTCGTTCTCCTTCCTCTTCAAAAGATTCTTATACTCCCTTCGAGCTTTACAATAACGTCTCTGTCTACATCGTCTAGCGTCTTTCTGGATATTCGCAGAAGCTGTTTCACGTCTTTTTTAGTTTTATCACATTCACGGTCAAACCAATCATCATTCTGTTGATTAGTATTTATCCTTATTTGTTTTCTCTCATGCACTCTGCCTGTTCTTTTATACAAGCATTAAATATTTTAAAGCGGCATTAACATCATCATCCATGACACTAACAGCTTCCTCAAGCATTAATAGTGCACGTTGCCTACTCATTTGATCATGAAAATTATTTAGCATATTCACCTTGCCATACATACTTATCGAGAAATTGTATCTTTTTCTTTATGTCTTTTCCATTTCTTACTTCATGTTTTAAGTTTATGTTGAACACAAGAGGTAAATGGTCGGATTCTATACGTTCATTCACACATAGGTTGCACGATAGATTAACAAGGGTAAACATGTCATAGGAAATTATGAAATAGTCATTCACACTGTTCCCTGTCTCTGAAATGTATGTAAAACGACCTTGTCGGTCTCCGTCACACACACCATTTAAAATGCACATATCTAGCGCAGTACACATGTTCAACAACAACTTACCATACCTGTTCAAAGTCTTATCTTCGGAGCCTCTGTTAATGAAGGTTCCGTTGTGTAAGCTGAAAGGACACTTTTCTGTGGTAAATTCCTGGCAATGTTAGATATTCTACTATTTAGATCTCCAGCCAGAAGTAAATACATATCAGGCAAACTAAGCATAACATCAGAGAGGCAATTTTCCAAAACACTTATGCCATTATCAATATCATAGTGAACATAGTAGGGTGAATTTTCAGGAGGTACATATGTACATACATAAAGAACATTTTTAGAAAAAACCAAACACATCTTTAGAAATACTGAACATCATCGTATTATTTAAGTCAGTTGGTAACTCTTGTACGAAGGGTAAAAATTTCCGCTTTGAAGACATACAACACCTCCAGATCGTCTTCCGTGTCTTGTAAATTGAAGAGCGGCGGTTTTACAGAAAACTTTATGATTGCTGAATACATACGAATTCAAATTTTCAAGAAACGTTTCTACCAAACAAACAAAATCAAACGACGTTATGTACGAAACAAATGCTTTATCAGATAACTTAGAAAGCAAGCCATTCACGTTCCAGTGCAAAAATGATACATGTTTTCTGTTCGTGTTGGGGGTTCACTTCCGGCACGCAGAGTGTAAACAGCAACAAGTTTGAGCTCCGAAATCAAAGTGGAATTGTGAAGTCCAGAGACATTTTTCTGAAGTGTTACTGTGCAACTAATACCATGCCGGCAATACCTCTCTCCTTCCGTGTGGTTTGTGGTGGATTTTTCCCTATATTTCTTGCATTTATGCATCGTCGTGATTTAAAAAGGGCCGCCTTAAACTTTCGGACATTGAGGATGCGTACGTGGCGAGACGGTGTCACCGTAGGGTTGATCCTCTCTTTGTTGTACTACGGACTTTTACTTCAGCGCTGCGGTGACGTTGAGCTGAACCCTGGACCTGGACTACTTCTGGCAACAAAGCAGCAGACCTAAGGCAGACCAGGCTGAAGAGCGCCAGCGGTGGTTCATTGGCATCCGACTCCTCTCCTTCCCGGATGGCTTCAGAACCCAGTCTACGCGATGTGCTGTCTTCCATTCAGGGCCTCAATTGTAAGTTTGATGAAATGAAAGCTGACATGCGGGACATGAAAGAGATGTATACTGGACTACATGACGAGATTT
>JADBJO010021386.1:10000-12500 GCA_016801955.1 Conus betulinus
GGAATTTTTTTTCCCGCTTTTTTTTTTTTTTTTTCAGATGAAGAGGACAGTGTGAAGCACAAAAAAATGAAGAGGTGGATTTTGGCCTCAGGGAAAAAAATTTAAAAAAAAAAAAAAAAAAACCCCTACCACCTTTAGGTGCTCCATTGATCCGAGAACTGATGCCCACACACACACACACACAATACTCATCAACTTCGTTTCGAGTCTGATAAAAACGGGGGTGTGGAGGAGGGTGGGGATGGGGGTGTGGCTGAGGGGGGGGGGGGGGGGGTTGTCTTCATGACCACACGGCTTTTGCTTATGATGCGTGCGTTACTTTGCCAGATTGAAAACCGCATCTGGGTATTATTGTGCTGAACATAACAGCGGATCTCGGACAACAATAAAGACTGGCCTGTATAGAGATGATTACGCTAGATCATGCTGTCATGGCTCTGTCCCCACCTACCCTTTGACCTTTAGTCACACCGGCAAAACAGCCTCTTTCGTTCTTCAGCTCCAGCTTTTTTTTTTTTTTTTAGTCGTATCATACGTACCACGTTGGTGGCATTGCACCCCACGCCGCTCATTCCGACTCCTCATCCTAACCTGACCGGTCCCGCCACAGGGGATCCACAGGGAGCAATGTCAAGTCGTTATTAGGCATCCCACCAGAGGAGGCACTACACCGCTACCAAGTCAGTCCAGTGATCAGTGGTGCCTGTTCCGATTCTACATGCGCAGGACTATACGTACTGAGCCTTCTGCTCATGACATATATTGCTAAGCAATTAATAGTGGGGGAAAACAAATGTAGGTTAACAATTCTTTCATCATATATAGTAATGACTTGGCAAAAATTTATTTTAAAAAAACGGGGGTGGAAGAGAAATATGTATAAATAAAAATGAAAATCTTTATCTAATTGTATGAGAAAACCAATGTAGTCCCTCTCGAAAGTAGATCTATATGTACCGCCTACTTCCAGGCTTTTTGTAGCGCCTGCCTCGTGTATCGTCTGTTTTCAGGTCTTTTTCGTCCGCTAGATCGAAATTTATTTGAGAGACAAAATAGATTGTTTTTGTGCTCTTGGCGTCAAATAGAGACGCACCACAGTCCGTAATTCTGCGGTGTTTTCACCACCAAGGGTTCAAAGAAGAATCCAACAGCACCCCCAAAGCAGCCAGTGAAAGGCAACAGAATAAAATAAAACGAAAGTGTGGAGAGGTAAAAAGTTGCTGAAAATCAGAAACATTATGCAAACAGTATAAAATGTAGGGGACAATCTTTAAGCCTATGCTTGAGAGGATCCATTTAAGGATGCAAGGGAGATAAAAAAAAATGGAACGGTCTGAGTGGTCAGCTCTGCTGTTCAATAACCCAAGCGTTGTCATATATATATATATATATATATATATATATATATATATATATATATATATATAGAGAGAGAGAGAGAGAGAGAGAGAGAGAGAGAGAGAGAGAGAGAATTTTTATTAATGTGCCTTTTCCCTACTGCATACATTCGTGATTCGTGTTCAAGATCTGAGGGTGGAGAATGCGAGCTTTTTACTGTCACAGTCTGTACCCCCTGACGAAGGCAAATAAAGCCGAAAATTTGGGATATTTTAATCTTTTTTGTTTGGATTTTTATCTACTTTGACTGTTTATATATATGTATGTATGTGTACACACACACACACACACACACACACACACACATATATATATATATATATATATATATATATATATATATATATATATATATATATATATATATATATATATATATATATTATATATATATATATATATATATATGTGTGTGTGTGTGTGTGTGTGTGTGTGTGTGTGTGTGTGTGTGTGTGTAATGCTGAACAATAAAGTAGTGGGTGAAAACAAGTGCAGGCTAACAATTCTTCTGTCATTATAGTAATGACGTGGCAAAGATTAGAACTTAAAAAAGGGGGGTAGGGGGTTGAAGATGAAGAGAATGGGAAGATAACATTAATAAAATATACATATTAAAAGCCTTTCAAGCGACATGAGGGAACCATTGTAATCTCCTCCAAAGGCAGATCTATCTGTACTGCCTGCTCCTAGCCCTTTCGTCCGCTGGATCGGACTCGTCAGGGAGACAGCTCATGTTTCAATCAATAAAGGAAGTCCAGTGGCTGGCATTTCGGCAAACACAAACACCAACTACTCAACAGGAGTCCAGCACCATGATCACAGCAACCGTACCGAGTGGTAACCTTATAGTAAACCAGAAGATAGCTCACGGAAATTGTTCCCAACAGATCTCTTTTCAACGAGACAGTTTAAAAAGTATATTTAACGAACAGCGTACTAGATTTCCACAAATCATAAAGAGAAATGATAATTTTATAGCTTGCTCAGTTTCCCAGGGAGTTCACACAAAAGCTAGTTAAAAAAAAAAAAACAACTGCGTTTGGATTTCGGACCTTAGAGATCCGACAAACTACGGTCAGCCAAAGCGGCTGTGTGAACAGGC
>JADBJO010021386.1:17500-22500 GCA_016801955.1 Conus betulinus
TAAACAGTTTTCCATGGTGGTTTGTTTTCGTTTTGGTCGAAGACAAAGTATTGTGTCTTCTGTTATGTTCAGTGTGTTTTCGAACATAAATGTTGGTGCGAGAGCTCAAAATAAACTATTGCGCATGCGCAAAAATATATTCATACGCATGCACGAGCACATATCACAAGACTGAAAAAACACCACACACGATCCACAACAATAGCCTCACATACCATCTACCTCTCTGTCATAAGCCTACGACTACGCCATCTACAGCTCTGCCATAGCCTCCTACACCATCTGCAGCTATGTCATGGCCTCCTACGCCATCTACAGATCTGGGACAGTCTTCTACACACCATCTACATCTCTGGAATAGTCTTCTACTCCATCTACAGCTCTGTGATAGTCTCATACACCATCTACAGCTCTGGGATAGTCTCTCACATACCATCTACAGCTCTGGATATAGTCTCACGCACCATATACAGCTCTGGGATAGTCTCACGACGCACCATCTATAGTTCTGGGATAGTCTCCTACACCATGTACAGATCTGTGATAGTCTCCTACACCATCTACAGCTCTGTGATAATCTTTGACACCATCTACAAATCTGTGATAGTCTCCTACATCATCTACAGCTCTGGGATAATCTTTGACACCATCTACAGCTCTGTGATAGTTTCATACACCATCTACAGCTCTGTGATAGTTTTAGACACCATCTACAGCTCTGTGATAGTCTCCTACACCATCTACAGCTCTGTGATAGCCTCACACACCATCTACAGCTCTGTGATAGTCTCACACACCATCACCATCTACAGCTCTGTGATAGTCTCACACACCATCTACAGCTCTGTGATCGTCTCACACACCATCTACAGCTCTGTGATAGCCTCACACACCATCTACAGCTCTGAGATAGTCTCACACACCATCTACAGCTCTGAGATAGTATCTCACACCATCTACAGCTCTGTGATAGCCTCACACACCATCTACAGCTCTGTGACAGTTTCCCCACACCAAGTACAGTTCTCTGATAGTCTCAGTACAAAGAGTTCAACCCAACTGCAGTCTAAGGGAATTAGTGAAGGAAAGGCTGACGACATGACGGGAAATCACGGTGAAGCAATAAGCGGCATCAAAATAACACCATAAGCACAGCCTAACAAAAAAAAAAAAAAAAAAAAAAAAAAAAAAAAAAAAAAAAAAAGAAAAATACAGGAGGCTCGCTTTTCCAGCTTCTTGTTTGATAGGCTAAGCATTACCAGCGGCTAAGAATCGCACAGAACAGCCTTTTGTTGGAGTCTCTACGCGGTAATTGTCTCTTTTTTTTTTTTCTCTGTCCGTATTCTCTGTCCTATTTAGATGGCACCAGGGATTATTGAGATGTCTAGCTCCACTTCACGTGGAAAGTGACCTCTCATGCCTCCACCCCCCCCCCCCCCCCCCCCCCCCACCCCCACCCCCCTCCTCCTCCCCCTCCCCCCCCCCCCCCCCCCCCCCCCCTTGTTCACAACCTCAGCCAATGAGCGGGGCGGGTCAAAGACACGTGACACGTGATCCGGGGCTCCCAGCGCCTGTAGCTCTTTTGGTCTTCAACATACCCAGCAGCTGTCTCTCTCTCTCTCTCTCTCTCTCTCTCTCTCTCTCTCTCTCACTCTCTCTCTCGATGCCCGGGACGTGTGCAGCGCGTGGTGGCCAGTGTCTCACACGCTTACACTCACTCTCCCCACACACACGCGCACGTGCACGCAAGCACCCACGCACGCACGCACGCATACGCTATGGACAGGCTCAGGGGATGGGGTGGGGGGGTGGGGAGGGGAGGCCGGGACGGGGTGGGGTGGGGGTGGGGGTGGGGGTGTGTGGGGTCCTCGACATACCGGGAAACGCCGGTGGCAGTGACAGTTGGCATTAGTTCGTCTTGTGCGTCGTTGGGAAAGGTGTGGAGAATTCTGCAGACTGTGAACCCCTTGGGGGGGGTATCTTTATCATTATTACTATTATCATTATTGTTGTTGTTTTGTTGTTTGTTGTTGTTGTTGTTGTTATTATTATTTCTATCATCGTTATTCATCATCATCATTATTATTATCATCATTTTTATGATATCATTTTGATCATCTTTTTATCATCATCATCATCATCATTATTATTATTATTATTATTATTAGTCTATTCATTATTATTGTTATCATTACTATTATTATCATCATCATCATCATTATCGTTGTTATAACGACATATCCTTTATCTTTTTTTTTTTTCTTTTTTTCTTTTTCTTATCAATCCATTATTTGATTTGCTGGCGGTGTTGAAGTGGACTAGTCGGCTAGTCGGTGTGTGCTAGGCTTTAAGGGCAGTGACGTATTGTGCGGCACAGTGGGACGCGCTCAGACTGTCGGTGAAGGATAGACTGGGGGTCCGCACCGCTAGTGACTGGACAGACTGGAGTTCAGTTCTTTCCTGCAGTAATTTAACAGTGAAGGATAAGACTGGGGGGTCTCACCTCTAGTGACTGGACAGACTGGAGTTCAATTCTTTCCTGTAGTAATTTCGTGGGAAATTTCCCCATTTTTTTTTTTTTTTTTTTTTTTTCTTTCTTCTTCTTCTTCTTCTTCTTCTTCTTCTCCTTCTCTCTCTCTCTCTCTCTCTCTCTCTCTCTCTCTCTCTCTCTCTCTCCTCTCTCTCTCTCTCTCTCAATATGCTCTGTGTGTGTGTGTGTGTGTGTGTGTGTGTGTGTGTGCTCAATTTGTATTTGCTCTGATCCTTGCTCTTTTGATCGACGGGTTGATAAATCCGTTGATTAGTTAACTGATTTACAATTGATTGAATAGTTAATTCATTGATTCATTAATTCATTCCTCTGTTCTGTTATTTGCTTCGAATTTTTTTTGTGTTTTAATTCACCTCTTCGAATTACATTTTATATTTTTGAAAAGAAAACACACATTTCCACACACTTCCACATTTTTGACCTCTTCGTCCCTTTTCCTTTATTTTATGGTGTTTTGATTTTTTTTTTCTTCACACACACACACACACACCACACACACACACACACACACACACACACACACGTTTTTTTTTTTTTTTTCCCTTTTTTTTCTATTCCTTTATAAATTTATTGGTGTTTCTTTTTCTTTCCTTCCCCCCCCCCCCCCCCCCCCCCCCCCCCCCCCTTAGCTTTCTTGCCTTTCTCTCATTCTTGTCTTCTCTTTCCCATTTTGGGTGAGATCTTTCTGACTTTGTCTTGGTCTTTCTATCTTTCTTTTGTGCTGTCGGATTTTCTCCTCGCACTTCTTGATTTCTTTCTCCCCCCCCCCCCCCCCCCCCCCCCCCCCCCAGCCGACTTTCTATTTTTCTTTTGTGCTTCGTTTCTTTCTTACACTCAATTCTATTCAGAAGAGGGACATGCGGTAGAAGAAGGGGGTTGTGCTCCCCCTTTCCTATGGCGAGCTAGAGACACGTGTGAATCTAACAGCTCACTATCTCCCACGGTAATGAGGTTTGAAGGGTTTTGTCTTCTTTGTTGTTTCATTGTTTGTTGTTTTTTCGTTGTTGTTGTTTTTTTTTTTTTAAATAACTTATTCGTGTAATTTGTTTCTCTCTTTGTTTTGGGTGGTTGTTTTTTAGTTTGAAAATGAGTTTTGACATTTTTTTTTATCGTTCTCATCTTTCACCCAAACGCGTGCCTGTCTGTCTGTCTGTCTGTCTGTCTGTCTGTCTCCCTCCCCGCCCAAGTACTCCTCTCCCCCGCCTCTCTCTCTCTCTCTCTCTCTCTCGCTCTCTCTCTCTCTCTCTCTCTCTCTGTCTCTCTCTCTCTCTCCCCCGTCTCTCTCTCTCTTCCCTTTCTCTTTGTAACAGAAATTCGCGGGGAATAAAGAGCGACTGACACGCTGTTTCAACATAAATCGCAAATTCGACATGTTTTTACTCAAAAAGCTAAACAAAGCAAAGCAAAAAAAACAAAACAAAACAAAACAAAACTAGTGACGAAAACTCGAGCAAGCGTATCAAATGACGCACAAACGACAGGGTATAGCTCGAAGTGAAAAAGAAACGACTGAAGCGAAAGGAATCTCTGTCAAATCTATGGGATATCTGTGTTTAATCTGTCCCCTACTGTCGTCATCCAGAAGCCTGCAGCGCGCCAACAAAAGCAAGGAAAAGGACATGTAATTCCAGTTTGTATTAAAAAAAAAAAAAAAAAAAAGGAAATCGTGTCCGCCACGGTAGCGCAGAGGTAAGCAGATCGGAACTGAAAACAGAGAGACTTGGGAGTTCCTAACCCCTACAGACTCTCTCTCTCTCTCTCTCTCTCTCTCTCTCTCTCTCTCTCTCTCTCTCTGTGTGTGTGTGTTTGTGTGTGTGTGTGTGTGTGTGTGTGTGTGTGTGTGTGTGTGTGTTTTCTCTCTGTCGCTGTCTCTCTGTCTCTTTCTGTCTGCTGTCTGTCTCTTTCTGTCTGTGTGTCTGTCTGTCTGTCTGTCTCTTTCTCTCTCTTTCTTTGTCTCTGTCGGTCTGTCTCTCTGTCTCTCTCTCCCTGTGTTTTCTGTGTTTCTCTCTGTCTCTCCTTCTATGTGTGTGTGTGTGTGTGTGTGTGTGTGTGTGTGTGTGTGTGTGTGTGTGTCTCTGTTCCATCTCTGTCTCTGATTTTTTTTCTCTCTCTCTGTCTCAACTCTCTATCTCTGTCTGTCTGTCTGTCTGTCTCTCTCTCTCTCTGGTTGTCTGTGCCTCCCCTCTCCCTCCCCCTTCTCTCTCTTTGTCATTCTGTTAGTCTGTCTGTCTCTCTGTGTCTGTCTGTCTGTCTGTCTGTCTGTGTCTTTTTCTGTGTCTCTGTCTCTACCTCTTTGTTTCTCTTTCTCTCTCCCTCTCTCATCCCCTTTGTCCCCGTCGTCTTCCTTTCTCTCTCTCTCTCTCTCTCTCTCTCTCTGTCTGTCTGTCTGTCTCTCTGTCTATCTGTCTCTATCTGTCGGTCTCTATCTCTCTCATTGTCAGTCTGTGTG